>OZ021728.1:85584404-85739404 GCA_963978545.1 Linyphia triangularis
CTAGCTAGTTAGAAAAGATAAACTGTAGTTTGAAATATTATGTTTACAGGAAATTAAAGTTAAAGGTAAAAGTCTTATGTAGTTAATAATTGACAGTTTGCTCCATTTATAAAAAACAAAATAAAATATATTTCTAATTTTTGAGTAAAATCTAAATTAATACATAACTGGAAAGGGAGGAAAAAACACAAAACAACTTGAAATAAAAATCCAGAAAAAGTTTTTTTTTTTTTTTTTTTTTTTTTTTTTTAATTGCAACTTCAATGTTTACTAGTTACACTGAGAAAATTGCAATTTCCAATTTTTTCTCTCTTAGAATTTTAGTCTTATTAGTAATTCAAAATTGTACAAAATAATTCTGATGTAAATATATTGCATTTTATGCACGTTAAGTTTTCTTAAGCCTACTTTTAACCTTTTACATCTGCTTTTTGCATGATTAAAAGTTAATTGTGAAAAACAGTGTAACTTATACTGTTGACATTCTAAAAGAAGTAGATTATTTTGCTTTTAAAGTTATTTACTTTTCCATTTCTGGGAAATCATCTGAGACAATATATCCTAATAGTATCGTCGAATGGGACTATTTGTTTCAGTTGTCTAGGATATTGTAAGTAATTTATTCAACATTTCTTAAATCTAAAATTAAAAAGGCTTTATTTATCGAATAGGGAATGAAGTCTCATACCAAGGGCGTAAATGGGTCGGAAAGGTTAAAAATCATAAAATCTTATTCGAGATTGAAATATATTCTAAAATAAGCATACTATTAAAAAGAATTGTTTTAAATTATGAAATATCATTTTTAAAAGTAAAAATAACTGATTTTAACCATTTTTTTGCTCTTTTGCTCCATTATTTTATTTATCGCGATTGTAAATCAACTTTTACATTTTTATGAATTGAAATTACTCGACATTAAAACACTTTATTCTCAATAATAAATTTTTTTTTTTTAAATAACGCACATGACTTTCTACATATAACTTAAAGCAATTACTTTCAAACGGTTAACTTTTACCAGCGCCGTTGCTTGTGTGTAACAGCAGAAATAATAACCCCCAAAAAACAAAGTTTTTAATGCAATCTTTTCTATGTATCGCCAATTTTTTAATGTGTATTTGCAAATTACTGAGCTCAAATTAAGTTTTCATAGTGTTTGACCACTACGAAGAAAACCTCAATTCTTATCTATTTACTGTTTTTTTTTTTTTTTTTTTTTTTTTGCCTCCCCAATACTTGATTGAATACATTGTCCCACCCAACGAATCTATCTTCTAAGTTTCAGCTAGATTGGATGACGGAAAGTAGGTTAATTTGCTCTCCGGAGATTTTACATCGTCAACTTCAGTCATTAAATATTGCCAAATAGTATGTGTTTGAATCAAGCTTGATATCTGGATAATAGGATGTAAGTAAAGGTTGATTGGTTGGTTGTTTTCAGATTATCTGGCACCGTCAGCAACACGAGGGCTATAATGCACCGAAACATTCGTCATTAGACAAGCCAACATACATTTACAAACACCCATGCCTAACGTGGGACTCGAACCCGCAACCTCGCGGTTTAGAAGCTAGCACGCTAACCACTATACCGTTTGGTCGACAGTAAAGGTTGATAATTTAAAAGGAAATCAATTAAAACGTGTGTAAAAGCGGCCTTTTAGTGACAGCTGCAAAACTTGAAAGAAATTATTGGCATCAACCACGAATGTAACAGCCAAGTTTCAAAGTGTCAGCTCGATTGGATGACGGGAAGTGGGCTTATTAGTAATACTTAGTGCCAGTAGAAGAGTACGTAAAAGCGCCCTTTTAGTGACAGACCCCAAAACTTGATACAATGCATTGTTATCAACGACTATCGGTCGAATTTCAGAGCAATTGGATAACTGTAAGTATGTTTATTAGTATTTAGAAGCGATAATAGAAACGGATGTAAAACCGACTATTAAGTGACAGTGACTGCTCCCAAAACTTGTTAGAGTACACTGTCATCGACAACGGTTATGTCTGCCAAGTTTCAGCTCGATTGAAATTCATTAGCTCCCGCGCACTCACGCACGCACGCACGCACGCACACACACACACACACACACACACACCACACACACACACACACACACACACACACACACACACACACACACACTATAGAAGTTAATATAAAGGATTTAAAAATATCCGAACAGACCGCCATTCTCGATCTTAGAGTTGCCATTTCATTTTGTCGTCGTACCTCGAAGCAGAAAGAAATCGGGGAAGGAAAAACTCGGTCTTTTATATCCAGTCGCAACCTCAAGAAAAACCCGGTTTTGTTGGTAAAAAGTCAATAGACGCGAAACAAAAAAAGAATCCCTACAAGAAATAAAATACATAGCAAACAACAAAACAAAATAAATGAACCTTTAATTACTGTCTGTAGACATCACAGTGGAAAAGGTAATTATACTGTGACCTACAGGGAAGACGTTTCCTACGACACTTACGAACAATCCTGTTTTCAGACCCCATAACTTGTCTTTCCACTGATGCTATTTCTTTATTAGACACTGGGAAACCGTTGCCGAAATTGCCATTATTTTTTCAGCCTCTAAAAATATTCTTTTTACACTGCAGTTAAGAGTTAGGATAAATATGTATTTGGAAAAGAGATCTTATTTCGCTTGTGATGAAAACGCGCTGTTTATTTAAGGCCCCATATCCATTACTGAGTTTTATCCTGAGAGAAAACAGTTGGTTGTTATTGGTGGTGTGTAAAGTGTATTTATCTTTTAAGCGAAGATGAAAGTCAATGATGTGTTGGATACCACGCCTGTGACGTAATTGGTATTGATTGTTTTCTTGTGCCAGGGAAGGGCCGTAATGAATATGAGATTCGTATTACACGTGTATCATTCGGGTTTATTAATAGCACCTAAGTACGTGAATGTAAAATTAATCTTTGATTCTTCTCATTATATGACGGACCCCCTTATCCTTAGCAATGATTAATTTAATGTGTAATAGGGGTTGGTCTATCTTTGTGAACATATTCTTCCATCCTGGTAGTGATATTGTAAAGTTAGAAAGTCTTACTTGCTTGTTGGCAGATTATTCATAAAAGTTAAAATGAGTTCCAGAATAACAAGTATATTTGAATAGGCCTTTGAAAGCCATCTGCGTTTGTAAATGTTGGCGTGGGAAGGATGTTTGGAAATCCAACTTTTGCCATTTTTCAACCAAGTACAAAATTCAGAGCTGAGTTTACAAATACTATTTCAACGTATGTCCCTCATTCCCTCCCTTTTTTGCCCTTTTATCAAAAATCCTAAATGACAGCTGCGTTAGCAAATCCAACATTTGAAATGGCAGCTGTGTTTGCAAATTTACCTCATGACATGACAGCTACGTTTGCAAATTTATTTAATAGCATGTCAGTTATTTATGTAAATCAAACCCATAGTATAGCAGCTTATCTTGTAAAACCTACTATTTTCAATGCCATCCTCATTGCGACAAAGTTTGTTAATAAGAACTGCGTTCACAAATTCTGCATTTACCCTTCTTTAAGTCAGTAAAAAAAATTGACAGCTGCGTTAGCCTTACCTATGAAATGGCAATTGTCTTTAAAGCTCTAACACTTGACATGAAAACTTCTATTGCCTATACAAATCTCACAATTCCAATGCTACAATTCTATAAGTCCATAAAATAGAACTGCGTTCACAAATCCAATCCTTATATACCCTCTCCACAACATTCCTACAATTGCATTTGTAACTGTATTTATAAATCCAATCTTTTCGTATTCAGATACTTTCAACCACTTTTATCAAGTCCAGAAACAAGAGCTGCATTCAGCCGTTCACAAATCGTAACCGAAAACTTTATGCCACTCTTCCCAGCAACTCCTCCTGGTTCCATCCTGGCGTTAACATTTCTCCCTTTGTAGCCATTACCGGCGACCAGCGTTCCAATCAGAGGCATCTTTCCGGCGCATTTACTGCTGGTTGTTCATGAGAGTCCTGGATCTGACTTATCCTGCAGTCCGGCTACCATTAACGATCCGGCACGGAGACATGCTCGTTATCCGGCAACAAAACTCTCTCGGCTGAATCCAGAACTCTGGCCATTAGCTGGTGCATAGATGTTCCATCGTGTAACTCGCCATAGTTATCGAGAATTCTAAATCGTAGTTGGAATATGTATTGATATCGTTATATCCATATCTGGATGGGAAATATATATCAGGGCATATATACTTCGATTGGGAGTTCGATGTTTTCTTACTTTGAAATGAAATAACTTTTTCAGACTAAAAAAAAAACCGGAAAAATCATGTCTGCCACGCCATTTATTTTTATTGTTGTTATTATTTTGAAAGTTAGTTCCCTCCCCCCCCCCCCTATTTTTTTTAATGTAACTTAGGCTTATATACTGAAAGTTTTATTATAAATTTGCTTTTTGAGTAAGTTTTCTATTAAGTTGATTCAAGAAGAGAGAGTTACAATTAGTTTAAATAATGCTGCTTGGCATTACATAAACAAGTAAGAAACCATATCAAGGACATTTTTATATTTTTTATCCGATTCATTTTCATATTTGTAAAAATAATTGTTATTTAATTGAACATAGAAGACTTCAATTGAATTCTTTTATTAACTTTATTAAATTATCATATGTGTGAGGGGCAAACATTGTTTATTAAAAATCCATTATTCTAAAAACTAACAAACAAAGACAAATTTATCTCCAAATGTACGTGTTAACAATCCCTACAATATTTAAATACTTTTGATTAGATGATACACGGCTTGAAAAAAAGATAGTTCTAAAAAATAAATAGTACTGATAAACAATTGATTAACAATTACAATTAACATTATTGATACAAATTTAACTAAAAGCAGCGAAACAAAAAATATTACTCTGCGACTAATTTTTCTAATTAAATATGCAATTCAATTTTTTTTCTTTCCTTCTTTTTTTTCTTCTTCTATTGTATTAAGTTTTTTCTGCTATATTTAGTGGCACGTGCCACAGAAAAAAATACAAATAATTCTCCCTGCCGCCTATAATCGACATCTATAACAAAACTCTTATCTCAGATCGTTTAGTTTTATGAATGAACTCTGACCTCTCGTTGACTTTTTTATGAATGAAAAAGAAGGAGTGGAGAAACTATACTACGCTTCTGCATTAAACACTCAACACGTCGTAATCGCAGAGGCGGCCTTTTTTTACGCCAAGGCGTCATCAATAAAGTCCTAACAGACTAGGGAGTGCCTTTTACCACCACGCCCCCTTACGAACGCAAAAGGGCTATAACAAATAGTTCCTTCCGAAAGCGGTCGAACGAAATAAAGAACAAAAAATAAAGTCTGCTTAATTCCTTCTGCTAACCCCTCTCGCTTACCTTAATTAGCCGCAAGGAAAGAGGAATACAGTAGTTGCTCTACTTAACAAATTTGCCGGTGTCTAATTCCGTATGTAGGTGGCGCCACTGTGCAGATTTAGAGGATAAAAAAAACAGACGGAATAATTTTTATTCGGCCGGCTGAATCGTCTGCAGGTAATGGAGGGAATATGTATGAGCCTTCCTATGGGTGCTGCCGGGGTCAGGTTGCGTTCGAAAGTTTTCTTCTTTTTTTTTTTTTTTTTTTTAATCTTTTGATGTCATCGTGTGATGAAAGTTGTCGATACATATTTATGTGCTGGTGAGATGATAATATTGAAGTGAAAAGGACCGATGTGTATCTTGTATGGTTTATGACTATGTGTTAGCGTAAATTTTTCGGACTTAGTTTACGTATTGGAGTCTAAGTTCGGGACTTTATTTTTTTAATATTTATGTGGTGTGATTTGGTTTTCGATACTTGTTTATGTACTTCAATGAGATGGGAATATTTGAATTAGCTTAATCGCTACTTCTTAGTTTGGTGCTTTATTTTCGTTTCTTTGGCCAGAGAAATATTTTCTGAGTTTTGGGGCTTTGATCATTGCACGTTTCTTGCTGCCAGTCCAAATGCTTATTTTGTTTTACTAAATTATAAAGATTCGTTGCATTGGATGTACATCGAAAGAAACTCACCCAATATCTCAATTGTAACTTGAAAATCGTATTCATTTTTAACTATGTACCCCAAAGTTAAAATACACTTTATAATCTGGCCTTCGTGGTACGTAGTTCAAAATAAATACGATTTTATCAATAGGATTATAGCGTAGATTGTATTGTTAACTCCATTCTCTCTTTCAAGTCACAGGTTTCGAAATCCTTTTTTACTTCGATGTAACTCGCGGTTTGGTCCAACCACAAAACATCCGTGCCTGTCCAAAAATCATACAATAAACAGTTACATTAAAAGCTACAGCACTTTTTTTCAAGTGTAAAAGATCAACCTTGTTCGAGAATCTAAACTCTTTTCAAAAACTAAAACTAACTGCATATCAGCAACACTACCAAAATCATTCTGCTCTAAAATCAACAACAAACCCAAAACATCGTTTAAATGCAGCTCTCTAAAAAGCATCCCCTGAAAAAGCGAAATCCAATACACCCTTTCCAACTCCTTACACACACACACAAAAACTGAATCCAAACCTTACTTATAAAAGACCAAAATAAATCCTTTCTGCAAAATGCCAACGCCTACGCAAAACGCTCTTACACGCCGAAAAGGTATGTTCTCCAATTCGCCATTTGGGTAGGATGCAGTGAAGTTGACTCCAGTTGAGATGCATGAGGGAATACCGGTAACCATGGTAACCACTGGATAATTCGATCCTGTGTAACCTATTCCTGATGAATTCGGAACTTTACAAGGCACTGGCGTGTTATTTTGAACCGTGCATCGCAAATCAAGTTATTCCATGCACTCTTCGGTTATTGTCAGTTTTATTATTTCTTCTTTTGATTTTTTTTTTTTTTTTTGACGTTTGACGTCTGGTGTGTTTGTTGGTATGCCTTTTTCTTCTTTCTGTTGTTGAGGGATTATGGTGAAGTTTTCCGGTTGATTTAAACCTGGTGGGATAATTTCGTCGAGATGCTTTTTTTGTGAATTTTGCCTCGACGCCTTTTATGCTATGAAAAGTATCTTTTTTTGAGTTTTGCAGATAGGCAACTTGCTTGGTGTTTGTTTGCCTCTTGAGTGTTTCGGAGGATATTTAAGCTTGTGAGGAGTGGTATGGCATTTTTGAAAGGGTTCTTTTATGATCTTTTGTAAATCGATCTTGAGCTATAACTCGACTGTATGTGCGTTTCTCTTTTCTCCCAGAATTCAAGTTTCATTCTAATAAGATAAAGGTAGATTCTTTTTAAGCGACTTAGTACTCCCTAATACCCGTAATCTTAAATCGCAAATTTTTGATGTACCTATCGTAATAATATTGAAAATTCGTAATACTACTGATATTAGGTGTAATATAACAATATATTTTACCTATAATTATTTATACATCAAGATATCTTGGAATATTATAGAATGAAGATTATATACATCAGTTCTGTAAATAACTTCTGTGCCAGGAGGGACAAGATGATTGTTTAACCATTTTTAATAATATACATTGATTTAAAATCGCGAAAGGAGACGAAAAGTTGAATTTTCTACTCTTTTAATTAAAATCTGCTCTCTTTCTAGCTATTGGAGAAACCAGATTTTCACTGGCATATTGATAGTTGGCAACTCCAAAAAATCAAAAAAATTATGTTTACTGTCTTGACAGCTTCCATCATTCTATCACCTTTGGGTAACGACCGATAGGCGACTTACCGATTGTTTGATTATCAAACAACCAACAGGTGACTCAAGCGATTGTTTGATTACCAAACGACCGATTGGCGACTTAACCGATTGTTTGGTTATCAAACAACCAACAGGAGACTCAACAGATTGTTTGATTACCAAACGACCGATTGGCGACTTAACCGATTGTTTGGTTATCAAACAACCAACAGGAGACTCAACCGATTGTTTGATTACCAAACGACCGATTGGCTACTCAACCGATTGTTTGGTTACCAAACAACCGACAGGCGACTCAGCCAATTGTTTGATTACCAAACGACCGATTGGCGACTTAACC
The DNA here is from genome assembly GCA_963978545.1 of Linyphia triangularis. NCBI lineage: Eukaryota > Metazoa > Arthropoda > Arachnida > Araneae > Linyphiidae > Linyphia > Linyphia triangularis. The sequence continues at coordinate 85,592,472 of OZ021728.1, forward strand.
GATTGTTTGGTTACCAAACAACCGACAGGTGACTCAAGCGATTGTTTGATTACCAAACGACCGATTGGCGACTTAACCGATTGTTTGGTTATCAAACAACCAACAGGAGACTCAACCGATTGTTTGATTACCAAACGACCGATCGGCTACTCAACCGATTGTTTGGTTACCAAACAACCGACAGGCGACTCAGCCAATTGTTTGATTACCAAACGACCGATTGGCGACTTAACCGATTGTTTGGTTATCAAACAACCAACAGGAGACTCAACCGATTGTTTGATTACCAAACGACCGATTGGCTACTCAACCGATTGTTTGGTTACCAAACAACCGACAGGCGACTCAGCCAATTGTTTGATTACCAAACGACCGATTGGCGACTTAACCGATTGTTTGGTTACCAAACAACCGACAGGTGACTCAAGCGATTGTTTGATTACCAAACGACCGATTGGCGACTCAACCGATTGTTTGGTTACCAAACAACCGACAGGTGACTCAAGCGATTGTTTGATTACCAAACGACCGATTGGCGACTCAACCGATTGTTTGGTTACCAAACAACCGACAGGCGACTCAGCCAATTGTTTGATTACCAAACGACCGATTGGCGACTCAACCGATTGTTTGGTTACCAAACAACCGACAGGCGACTCAGCCAATTGTTTGATTACCAAACGACCGATTGGCGACTTAACCGATTGTTTGGTTACCAAACAACCGACAGGTGACTCAAGCGATTGTTTGATTACCAAACGACCGATTGGCGACTCAACCGATTGTTTGGTTACCAAACAACCGACAGGCGACTCAGCCAATTGTTTGATTACCAAACGACCGATTGGCGACTTAACCGATTGTTTGGTTACCAAACAACCGACAGGTGACTCAAGCGATTGTTTGGTTACCAAACGACCGATTGGCGACTTAACCGATTGTTTGGTTATCAAACAACCAACAGGAGACTCAACCGATTGTTTGATTACCAAACGACCGATTGGCTACTCAACCGATTGTTTGGTTACCAAACAACCGACAGGCGACTCAGCCAATTGTTTGATTACCAAACGACCGATTGGCGACTCAACCGAGTGTTTGATTACTAAACGACCGACAAGTAACTCAATCGATTGTTTGGTTACCAAACGACCTATTGGCGACTTAATACTTATTCAAGCTGCATTGTTCCAGTTGCTGGTAAATAAAACAGAAAGTTGTTTTTTTTCATCAACGCCTGGCAATTACTTCACAGTTAGTTACCATCTGACATTCCATCAAATGGCAACATATATAAATCAGCCTTAAGAACTATACTAAAGTTCAACTTAACTAGACATCACTTAGACGGTAGATCGTGACAGTGCTCATAGGTATTTAATCCATTTTGGCGGCGTGAAAGCATAATGTTCGCCAAACCACAACCCTGTCGAGAACAAAAGGCTATAAGGTTTGGCGATAATTATGTCTTCACTCCGCCAAAATGGATTAAATCCCTATGAGCACTGTCACGATCTACCGTCTAAGTGATGTCTAGTTAAGTTGAAATTTAGTATATACGAGGGGATGTTTCTGGCATTTTTTAGGAAGTGTTTATTTGCCAGAGTGTTGAACAAGTGTCCAGTTGATTATGAATCCACGAATTTATACTATACCAAAAAGATAGTGTTTTACTTTTAACTCAAAACTGGCTTTATTTCATGGGATAAATTTATAAATGTGTATGAAGCTGATATTTAATGGATTTTGTGTTGCTGTAAATATTGATGAGATTAATATTCATGTACACTTTAAACAAATACTATAATAGTAAACACATTATAACATATATAAACACATTACAAATGTACCACAGAATTTTCCATCTTACAATTTTTTTTCCCCCATATCCCCATTTTTTTAACTTCCTCTCTAAAAACAAAATCATGAACAACATTTTATTTACTATTTGATTTTTCTAGATTAAGGTGAACTTGACATTAACCATTATCACAAGTGGAGATTTTCAATTTAGCGGTTGATAAACTATGAGAAGCAGCAGATTCTCTCCAAGTGTATTTTAAGTATTTTGGAAGAGATATTTACAAACGATGTTTTTCTGTTTGTTTGTGTGATATCAGTTTTGATTTCTTTATCTTTTTTTCAAAAGCTTTAAATCCAAACTTATTTTTAAAATTATCATTAAAAGATGCCAATTTTTTTACAATTATTTTAAATATATACTTTATAACGTTAAAATGAAATCAATTTAAAATAATTATGAAAGTTATACTCTTATAATCCCTTGCACATTTACGAACTATGTTTTTAAAATTTAAAGATATTTCTATTTTAAATTTACTTATTTGTACAGAAACTAATATTAACTATAATTTGCGTTTTTACACACTCCATTCTTAGCGAGAGCATTTTTTCGGATGCAACTGTATAGTAATCTTCTTGCATTGCTTTGATTTGTTTCATTTCTTAAGTTTGACCATCTATGACCGTCGAGTAGTTCTTGCAATAAAAAAATTAAATATTAGCATTTCAGACAAATATTTAAAATATTTATTCTTAACTTTATTTAAAAAAATATTTAAAAAAAAAAAATCTTTTAATTTGCCCAATTCTAATAAAATCACATTTAACAACTCAGAATTTGGTGTATAGTTTTTTAATGCAAATTTGATTGACTTATATCCAGATATTGGTACCATTCGGTTTTTCGATCTCGTGATGTCATTATTCTCGAAGCAACATTCGTTAATCTATCTTAAAATTATTATTTCCTCCTATAATTACTCTTCAGTATTCCATCTATTCCTACGTTTCTGCGAAATACGTATTGCGTTTTTTTTTTTTTTAATTTTTTTTTTTTTTACAGCCAACACAAAACATCAATCAACGCCGCAAAACCGCGACTAGATTATTTGGACGTAATTACCTTTTGGTATTTCTCAATACTAAAAAAATAATAAAAAAAACCTCCAAATATATAGCATCTCTACTTATTAAGAAAAGTAAAATAAAATCACACAGCGAAACACCTAATACCGGGCAATTACGTTTTTAGTTTACCCCTCCATTTCTGAAGTTCACCTCAACCGCGAAAACGGTAGCTGCAACTGTGACCGTCGTTGCGATAGACGTTTTACACCATAGACAATTTTCCAAAACTTCCCTGTACCAATATATATATATATAAAAACATTTTTTTATTTTTTTATGTCAATATATTTTACACCAAACCACCATCGGTGGATGGTTATAATAGAAAGCAAACGTTAAAAAAAAAAAAAAAAATCTAATGTGAATAGAAGGCAAGGAAATAAACTTGGGGGGAAAGCTGTTGCCACACAGCGCAGAGAAATAGTAATCACAAAAAAAAAATCGTAATAATAATGGTAGTAAAATAATATCGAAAAGTACGAAGTGAGGAAGCCGTTCCGACTGCAATTAAGGGCAATTACAACTGTTCCCCATTCGTGGAACTGAAGTGAAAGGACACTTCGTCGAGATATATGGGAGAGGGGGGGGATTCGAAATTACTGTAGGGGTGTGTCCACAAATTAAATTGATATCTGTAGTTCCGATCCTTTTTCAAGGGTAATAGAAGAACGAGGATCTGATCTCAAAAGTTTTTACTCACAAGACAACAAGAAAAGAAAGATAATTTTTTTTTCCCAATAATATTTTGGGTTATTTATTTTTATTTAAAAGCGAAAAAATAGTAGAAATTCCATGATTGCAGTAAATGTCATTTTCTCAATCAACTAAATGATCGTACTTATGTGTAATTTTTTTGTAATTAAATTTAAAAAATCATCCATTTTTTGAGTTTTTCGTAGTTGTTTAATCAATATTTTTTTTTTTTTTTTAATTTGTTGTATAAAAGAAAAATTTAATTTTTAATAAATATTTCGTGTATATTAAATTAAGGTGTTTCTTATATTCATCATTTTTTCGATGGGCGCCTTAGACACCTTACAACTTTCTAGCTATAAACATATATTTAGTGCAGATCACGTGAACATAAAGACCAGGTGTGCGCATGTTTAAATTGAAGTTGGGCATTCTCATGACGTCAATATGAGGCAAGATCAATGCTTTAATTGGTTAGGCGAGAAACTAATCGACACTTTTTTCTCTCTTTTAACCAATCACATCAAATAGTGCCCCACACTGATACTTTGAGTATGCATCATATTGACATAAGTACATTCTGCATGCATTCACATGCATTGCTTTAAATAAGCCTTTCTGTGATGTAACTACCGGAATAAGTTATTTACAAGACTACCGTCTTTTTTAACTAATAGCCTTGTTTTTCCTCAAAAAGAATACAGTTTGTAAATATAAACAAATCGTCTGAATGCGTGCAGTAGGAGATGGAAATGTGTAAGCTCACCTCCCCCTCCCTCTCCTGTTTGGGCAAACGATTAATATTTATGGCCCGGTTGTGATCAAGGAACTGGTAACTGCTCCCTGCTTCAATGAGTGTGGAATCAGAAGCTAGAGAAATTATGTTATTATATTATTATTGCGCTACTTTCGTATACATTATTTTGATGTGTTGTTTATATCGAAGAGTGCGAGTTTTATGGTGCTCCTATTTAAAATTATCACGAATCTGTAGTAATTAATTGATCTTAAATTTATTTTTGGGTATGTACTGCTGAGATTATGGGGAAATATTATATGGAAAAAAAAGTTAGTTTAAATTTTCGCCACCACCAGCTGGATATGCGGTACTTTAGAGAATTAATTTTAAAAGGGTGTTAACTTCAGAGGCTGAACCTTATCGAAAAATATATAAATTGAAGTTTATATAGCAAAAATAAAACTATATAATAAAGTTTTGAATACCTGTTCTGTAATTGTTTTCTTTTAATCTTCTTTTACAAAATTTTTAACTACAGTAGAACCTCGATTAACGCTCCCTCCTTTATCCTGAACTCTCTGTTAACCGGCAATCATTTAGTCGACATCAAAAATCTCCCAAATGAGTAATAAATCATTTGCTCCTTTTTAAACCGGAATCCTTTCCCTTGCTCTAAAGTTACATAAGTAATGGTGAGGCTTTTGACTGTTTTTCTACAGAACTGACATGGTTAGAACAACCTTCGGATGCAGATCAAACTGAACTATTGCCTTCAAAAAGACTCCGGGATAGAGCAGCGAAACAAAGATTATCAAGACTGTTGCAACAAAAACTCATTTTCAACAATTATGTCATAAAAAAACATTAAAAGTCCTGTATTCAATAAAAGAAAATCATTTACTTTTTATTGTTTTTTACAACTCTCTTTTATCCGGAATTTTCGCTTAACCGACCTACCTTTGGTCCGAATTAGGTCGGTTAATCGAGATTCTAATGTATTTTATAATTTTTTATTTATTTTTTTAGTTTAAGACATAATTTCCCCAACATCTCTGTAGAACTTGTAAATAATTGTCTGAAGATAAGTAATGAGTGCAGGAGTGACTTATGATAGTAGGTGTCAGGAGGGAACAATTCCCTAATGGGGGACATTTTGGATTCGTTCAAGACTGATTCGTTAAAGATTGCAATTGGATAATAAAACTGTTTCGGATACATTTACGGTAAACTACTTTTCAAAATTTATTCATTAAAAATGAACGTGAATTCATGCACTTGCATCCAAATATCTTTTATTTATTCTGATTGAAACAATTTTATTATTTGTTTATTTAAACCAATTTTGACAAAAGGAAAGAATTTCTTCAATGATCGGTTAAATGACAGTTGGATGGCGACAAGTTGATTTATTAGTAATTCCGTAAAAGCGATCTTATAGCTACAGTGGCATCCCCCAAAAATTGATAGAATGCATTGTCATCGGACATCCATCGAAAGTATCCTCCAAGTTTCAGCCCGATTGGATGACGGCAAGAGGGTTAATTAGGCCTTCGCAGATATGCCCGCCATCAACTAAACCCACATACACACAAAATCGAAGTTAAAATACAGGATTTCAAAAAAAGGTTCTAATATTATAATTTTCATCCCAATCAGAAGTAAATAGGTCATCCACAAACCAAAATGCCTTCAAAATATCCTTTGGAAATGGTACTAGAGGTCTTTGTCAGAAAACGAAAGAGAAATTTACTGAGTACCAACCACACTGAGCAATATTATTGAATCCGACATAAATACAGCTTCGTATCGTCAACGCTGTTGTTTGATTAGTATCCAAGTGTATCTAGCATGAGGTTTTTCCCCCCTTTCTTATTAAAATTGTGCAATGCAATCCTATCATAATTTATCCTTATAAGGGTTAGTGGTATTGTATTCAATGCAGTTTATGTACAATTGTATATGAATATGTAGTTTCAGTTACAAATAGCTATAAGGTTCAAATGATTTAACGGTAATCAGGCATAGAGTAAATTATGTGTATTATTTTTATATATTTAACTGTGAACAGTAGCGGTTATTGGTATATTAAAGTTAAAGTAATAACCAACCTGACTTAAGCCTAATAAAAGTATCAAGTAAGAAAATAAAAAATAGTATAGTTATAACAGGTTTAAAAAGTGGGTGTGATATTACGCTCATTTTTCCAACCCAACAAGCTTTTATTTATATAATTTTTTTATCAATTTTACCCCCTAACTTCCATTTTTAACAGCCACTCTATTATTATTACTAGTTTTAGGTAACATCCTATTTTTTTTTAAAGAAAGAAAAAAAAAAAAAAAAAAAAAAAAAATGAAATGGAAGTAAAGGAAAAAAAACAATCTTTCGTTGTCATTGGCGGTTTTGGCGGTCAGTAGGAGGACGACATTACGCCAAGGCATGTAATCAAGCCAAGGGCAGCTAAGAGGTCGACTGGTACCGGTGGATAATTTTCGACCATTTGGCTGAGGAAAAGAATGGAGGAGCATGACAGAAGAAGAAAAAAGAATGAAAAGGGGGGAAAAAAATAACAAAAAATATTATAATGACGGACTTCTCTATATTATGAAGGATCGTATAATTTTCTTTTTTTTTCTCTTCCTTGACTTTTCCTTTTTAGGGGAGTTTTTTTTGTTTAAGAAGATTCTTTCTTCTTCTGTCTACCTGTATCGTCTGCAGTAATTTAATGATTGGGATAGTGGCAACGAGTGTCATGATCATCTGATTTTTTTTTATTTATTCGTTTATTTGGAATCTTTTATTATTTCCGTGAGGGGAAGGAAACACCAAAAACCGATTATACGTTTTGGATGATTTTTTTTTTTTTTTTTTTTTTCCAACTATCGTTTGGTGTGGAAGTCAGTGACCAAAATGTCGATTTCGCATTCTCATCATCAAGGTTGGAGTATAATGGGAAAGGGGAGGCATCTGGCAACGCGGTAGATAGAGGGGTGTGGGCTGCAATCACAACCGCAGATGGCTGAACCGGACTTCATGGCTTTTGGGGTGGATGGTCGTACAAGATTTTTTTTTTTTGTTTGTGGAATTTCCATCCCCAGAATCAAAAAAAAAAAAAAAAAAAAAAGTAATTGCAATTTCAATCTAAAGATTCATTTCATTCCTTATTAAGATATCCCGTTTGTATATCAAAATATAAAATTTAATTTTTCAATGAAATCGTAAAAAAATGAAGAGGGTGGTGGAAGGGTATTAACACTTAATTCCTATAAGAATTTTTGAATTTTTTTTGTCTGTTAATTAAGCCGGATTTCACTTATGTAAAGAAGAAAGATTTTACCGTAAATTGTAGGTTTTAGAACGCATATTACATGGCAGTGTATGCCACCAAAACGTAATCATAGTACGATTATAATGATATCTAGAATATTTTATTGAAATTTACAGATAAAAATCTATCATAACTTCCCAAATAATTTATATCTCGTTCAATAGCTTCGCTAATATACACGGATGGAACCATGAATTACAGAGACCTTAAATTTTGTGTTGCTTTTTCTGAAACTTTCTGGTTTATGGTAAATGCAATGTTTATATTCAATATCCCAGGTAGCAAAAAAGTATTGGCCAATATCAGAAAGAAAAAAAAAATCAATGTCAGAAACTAAAGGAACAAGGGTTCTGGAAAATTTGCCAATCCGAGCCAAAACTTGAAGATTGTTCCAAAATACATGATTTTTTAACAAATTAACGTGTCAAAAACTTTACAAAACATATATTTTAATCCTCCGTTATTTTTTTATCAATAAAATATTTCAGTTTTAGAACTGTGCATCCACATTTCAAAACTGCTAATATATTTCATCCATCACAAGACGAGATTGGCCAACACCCACAACAACGGCTGGTTTACAACGGTCCATATCAGGATTGGCAAATATCGACCCATAATGGTGATCGTAATTGTGCTACTGGGGATCACTTAGGATTATTTTGATCCGTAAATAGAGTTTATGTTGAATCTCCGATAAAATTTTTGTGTTAAGTTACATTGCAGCGTGAAAAAACATTAAGTTGAAATGTAAATTTTTAGTAACTATACTGCACCAGTGAAAAGAGAATTACTAGAAAAAGTTTATCTTTTGTCTCAGAAAACCTAGATTAGTTAGGAATGGTAAAATATATTTTTTATATGAAAATATATCCTAATTCAACTATGTGAATTCAATGAGTTAAAGAGAAGAAATAAAATTAGATAAATTACTAAACTTTGTACAATTTGTAATAAAAGTTAACTATCCAAGCAATCCTTACACTCACTATTCGGTCAACTAAGAACTCTCAATCCGATCTATTTAGGATCAAAATGTCTGTAACTTTTTCCCATGCGTCGCAGCTAAAATGATGGATAAATTGTTATTTAAACATTTATTATTACATTTAAAAAAAATATTCACTGAAATAATTAAATATGATTATTAATAAAGATAAATTTTTTATTAATTCGTACAAAATCAGATATCCGTCTAAATTTTTTAAATGTCATCAATTAAAAGAAAATATGAACATTTCAACGCTATAAACTTAACTATTAATTTTAAAATAAACCATCCAAAAAAAACTCGCTATTCATTATGTTCATGACAAGCAATCCGGGTTATTTGGAACAGTATTGCCAGGAGTCGTCTCTCAAAACTGTATTGATTCTAACCGGATAAATTATTTACAGCACTATTCTAATTATTAGCATTGATCTCATCTCGGGTTTTTTCAAAAGTTCAACTTTTTTTACCCTAAGTGCTGAAGATTCAAAACGCTTTAAAAACAAAAGAGAGAGATATTAAACGAAAAAGAAAGAAAAAAAGTTTAAAAAGTAAAAGATAAAAAAGCAAATCATTTCAAATCCAAGTCAACTTTCAACTTCGAGTCCAACTATCCAAACAATCCCCGCTCTCGAAATCCGGCAAAACTAATAATTCGAAATCCGGTCCATTTCCAGCAGGATTGTCGCAATTCTGGCCGGATAAATTATCGAACGGAGCAACGGGAGGAAGGATGAGAGATGTTCAACTATCGACAGCCGGATAATTGGAGAAGGGGTGAGGGGTGGAATATTCTGGATATCCGGTAACCATTGTTGGAGAGAGTTCTCCGATGCGGACAGGGAAGAAGTCCAGTAATTAGGGTTGTCGGATGGGCAATTTTCTGTGGTTGTAGATTGTTGGGAGACTGACAGTTTCGGGCCTATTTGGCCGGAAGTGAAAGCAAGATTGATATTCTGTCGCCGGATTGAAATGCAACCAACAATTTTGAAGTTTTTTTTTTTTTTTTTTTAACCATGGAGTGAGATTTCCAGCTGTGAACATCCTAAGGGAAAGTTGTCAAAAAAAGTTTATTCTGATTGTTTGATTGAGGTATGTAATTTGGTACTAATTCCAGTCATTAGAATATTTACTTGGTAGTTAGTTTTTAGGAGATGATATATTGTAGACCTTACTAACTTGATAAAATGTTAGTTAAGTTATTGAAATTAAAATAGTAAAAATATTATATTAAAGTTATGATAATAAAATAAAAGTTATTGTAATGAACGATGAAAATTATTAAAAATAATAATTATTTAAATACTAAACAGTTTTTTTTTTTTAAATAATAAACAGCTATTGAAATAAACGATGAAAATTATTAAAAATAATAATGAGTTAAATACTAAATTAAAGTTATTTTAAATAATAAACAGTTATTTTAAATAATAAACATTTATATAATTAATAAAAAGTAATTTTAAATAATAAACAGTTATTTTAAATAATAAATTTACTTTAGTATAATAAATAATAGTCTGTAATAATAAATAATGAAATAATAAAGTTACTTTAAATAATAACAATGTTGTTTAAGTAATAAAATGTTATTTTAAACAACACATTTTTTTTTCAAATAGTGTTGTTTGAATAATAAAGAGTATTTTTAAATCATGAGAAGTAATTTTAAAAAATGAAAAGTAATTTTAAAAAATGAAAAGTAATTTTAAATAATGAAAAGTAATTTTAAATAACGAAAAGTTATTTTAAATAATAAAAAATTATTTTAAATAAAAAGAGTTATTTAAAAAAATTGGTGAAAGTTGTTAAAAATCATAAGTTATTTAAAAAGTCTTGTTTCATTTTTTGTTTCTGCCATATCATTTTCGATTAATATTTTATCACTACCAATGTGATATTAATTATTTAATATAAAACGTAACGCAACGTATAAAACGTAAAAAATAATATTGAATTTTTTTTACGGTGAATTAGTGAAAAAATTGTAAATGTATAACTTTTATAAGGGAAATGTATGGTAAAGTTCAGTGAATGCTTATAAAATGTAGTGAAAAAATTGTATTCACGATTATTTAATTTTTTATTTATTTTACGTAGAAAGCATTATTTTTCATCACTAGAGTATGATTTAATCTATACAAGTTCTAATAAGCTGGTGCAAGAACCGGGTTGGAAAAATAATAAAAATTTCTGTTAACAATTGAGACTTTTATTTGTCAAAAGTGCATCTGCAAAATTTACGCGTTTTTATTCAGTGCTGAGTTTAGTTAAAAACTTCAAACTAATTTTTGGAAAAGGCCGAATAAAACGATAAAAATGAATTATAACTTTGAAGAAAAAAATCTGTATAAATTATCGAAGTATTAATGCGTTAACATGATAATCTTGTAAAAATTCAAAATATTCGTGAAAGTATTTATCTTCTTTAAAGACATTACAAAGTACGAACAAATAGCATTATTTTTGAGAATTTAATTTAATGTTTACTATTTTGTAAGCGCTCTAGGAAAGTAAATGAACAATTACGTATTTATTACCTACTACCTATTAGTTTTATGTATTCTGGAAAATTGTTGACTTTTTCTTACCTTAGAATATTTACATTAATTAATATAGTAAACTTTAAATAAAATCTACTCTATATAATTGTTATAAACACATTTTTGAAATACTTTTGAATACTAATTTTTTGAAAAAAACTAAGTATTTCATATAGAAATTTATAATTAAATAAATATTAAAGCTAAATTCATAATTCTGGTTGGACCAAATGCAACCTTCTTATCTTTTATTTGCAATAAAAAATCATGTCTCGAAGTTTATTATAAGTTCATTTAGGTCCGTACTAATAATTTTCTAATTATTCCACAAAATTTCAATTAACTAATATAAAAATTAATACAAGAAAACTTTACATATAAAAATATTTAAATATTACTTCTGATGTACTATAAAGAATTCTGAATTTTTTACATAAAAAATACAGAAAATGATCTTGCCTGTATATAATGTAATTGTGTGAATTCCTAAATATATTGCCGACCAAACGGTATAGTGGTTAGCGTGCTGGCTTCTAGACCGCGAGGTTGCGGGTTCGAGTCCCGTGTAGGCATGGGTGTTTGTAAATGTATGTTGGTTTGTTAAATGACGAAATGTTTCGGCGCATTATAGCCCTCGTGTTGCTGACGGCGCCAGATAATCTGAATACAACCAATCCTAAATATATTTTAACTTCCATTATACCAAATTGATGTCTACGGTTTCCAAAACTTCATATGCATTATCTTTCAGGGTATATTTTACAAATTCTCTAAAATCTAATTTCAGAAATCCACACTTCTACGTCAGTCTTCCTTACAATACAAAATAACGAATAACTCTTGTATTTCTCGAAGTCGCAATGTTTCCCTGAAAAGTTTTAAATTAAAGAAAGAAAATCCGTACGACACAGACAATACACGGTTCCACTTTTCCCCGGAAAGCTAACCCACCACAATTTTTCACGGTTCTATGATTCATCACAATACATTTCCACCCCTCGTGCAACAACAGAAGTTATTCCCCTATGACGGCGAAACCGTAATATCCCGGGCAGGCAATTTCGGGCGCGAAGATCCCATTACAAATTCATGAGATTGTCCTACCCCATCCTATAGCCTAGAAATTTTACAACCCGAAATGCTATTCACCCATTCAGAAAGTGCTATTCACCCTGCCGCAGCCGCAGTGTTCCCCCGCACCTCGTGTATATGCATCAAATCAGGCGTAACGTCGCTGAGATGCTGGCGGTCGTATAAAATACTGGATTTGATGTTATGGCAACACGTTGCTTTTGTGGTGATGTTTTTTTTTGTGTGTTGATTAACATAAGTGCAGGACACAAGCTGAATCATTGTTGCTTGAATTTGGAGCTTGGATTGTAGATTTGTTGAATTGAAATTGTGAGTGGGCGATACTGCATTTTGAAAGATGTACACATATTCGAAATTTTACGTTCAGTAATCGCTTCAATATTTAGGTGCATTCGATAAAAACAAATTTTATCTGACTGCTGTATATAGTTTGTCGTTTCAGTTTTTTGATAAGAAAACTCAAAAATCTTTAACTTATATTATTTACTTGATTATCGGAATTAAAATTTTTGTATTAATATTTATATGTTACCAGCAATGTAAGAAACGCTGGAGTACCTGGGCTATGGAGTACCTGGGCATTTTGTCGAATGCCGGCCGTTTTTAGGTAAAAGTATAAAAATACAAAAACTGTTTATACTTTACCTAGGCAATGCGTGTAAGAGTTATAAATGCTATTTAGGCAAAGTATGGCAAAAGGTCAATATTAAAACACTTGCATTCCTCAAAACTGCAAATGATATTTTGAAAAAAATAATGAAACATTACCATTAACAAAGAAATACGGAAAGAAAAAAAATAAAGTTTTACAAAACAAAATTTATGCCTTTGTATTAAAGAAAGAAAAAAAACTTATAAAAATAAGAAATTAAAATGTAGCTCTACTTGTTACAACAACCTTGTCACTTGATATTTTAAACGAATCGATGCACTTCATACTTTTCCGTTTTATCATTTGGTATTTTATAGCATGAGTAAGAAAAGTGAGAAATATTAATCGTTTCATGCTTTGCCTAAGAACGTTCCGCATTCCATAAAATTCTTAGGTAGCTTATAGAATGTCAACTTTTATAATTGCTGAAAAATAATACGATTGATTTTATGTATAAGTAATATACTTATGTAATATATTTTATGTCTAAGCATATTCGTGTAAAAAAAAATAAAATTCATCCCCTTCGAGGTCGGGTAATTTTATTTCTTTGAATCTTTTAAAGTAGGCAATATTTGAAGGAAAGTTTCCTGTTGTGTAACCCCCCCCCCCCCAAGAAAAATCACTTTACTTAAATGAATTGTAATTATTTTATTTTTAATACCTTATTTTTATTTCTGGAGAATAGCGATCGATTATTCAAATAAAATATTTAAAAATGCCTCTTTGTGGTTAATATTAAAAAAAAAAAAAATAGTATGCGTTGAACTGCAAACAAACAATGAAAAAAAGATGTACTTTTTAATTTCCAAATTTAAAAACAAATTCAGTTTCCAGACAACTTCCATCGCGACCACCCACCAATTCAACTATCTCATAACAAACAATTTTCTATTACTTTATTATTCCACTTGAAATTTGAACCTAAACTTAAAAAAAAAAAATCCGGGCATACATGTGCCCTAAACCCCCCCCCCCCCCCCCTTCTCCCATATTCATAAACCATTTCTTTGTAAGCGGACTTCCACAAAATCGCCCACCAAAAAATCAAAAATAGGACGATAAGGATTCTCATTTCATATTATGCTGCCACTCCTCCCCCCCCCCTCTTTCCCCGACCAAAGATTAGCAGTGAATTCTAACAGATATCACCCCCTCCCCCCCACAGAATATTCCTGTTACAGTGGGGGCTTTGGGACATACGAAAACTGCCGCTTTGGCCGACAATTGTTCAGGGGTTCACCCCCTTGAGAATGGGCAACGGACCATCTGTTTCCGGCCCCCTTTTTGAGGGGCAACCTCCCCCCTTCACCCCTCATAGGACTACGTGACGATCTCATCTTCCACCACCATGTGATCGATGGTTATTATTAAAAGTGCCCCCTCTTTCGTTTCGAGTAGGTGGAGGAGTGGGGGGGGGGGGAGCGTGGGGATTGATATTTGTAATATTTTATAGTTTTTTTCTGTAGACAGAATAAGGCACTTCGAAGTATTTAAAATGTTCGGATTTAATCAATTATTGTTCAAATACAGACGTTTGTGAAATTGTTGTTGGTTAAGGTATACATATACATTAGGAATCGCGAAATTTGACTCAAGTCTGTGTTTTTGTTTTTTGGTTTTGACATATTCCCGAATTCATTGCCATTAAAATGATACCATTTTCTTTCTGAGACTCAAATTACTTTTTAAATTACAGTAGGTTTTGTGAACCTATTTTGTATCCCCTTCATTAGAGTAGTAAACTTTAAACACGTTTTCTGAAGAATTACATTTTGGTGTTATGTGACTTTACGCCAATGGTCATAACTTCATAAAAAATGGTCCGATTTACAAAACTCTAAGTTTGTTTTGTAGAAAATAGTTGTGAATGTGTTTTCTATGGAGAATCTAATATACATTGTTATAAACACAATTTTTATGCGCATTTTAATCTTAATATTTTTGTTAAAAACTATGTATTTTTTCAAACTTTTTATTTAAAAACTTATAATTAAATAAATATTGTAGCCAAAATCAAAATTCTCCATAGGAACATGTGTCAATATAATATCTCTTATTTGCAATAAAAATAATACCTCTAAGTTAATTACAAGTTTATTTATGTATGTTCTAATAATGTCCTAATTAGTCGCTTTAATTGCAATTAGCTAATTAAAAAATTGACGGGAAAAAAAGTTAATATATAAATATGCATCATTTTTAATTCTGACATACTGCCAAAAAGTTTGAAAATATAACCCAAAAATTAAAGAAAATCATCTCAATTGTATATGTATACCTTAAAGGTAAACGGAATACGATAAAACACTAGTGTATATTTATATACTATAATGTCGTTAATCTATATTTAAAACAGGATGGCAAATGTTGAGCTATATGAAATAAATAAAAATCGGCTTAGGGTCGGTAAGCAATTTACCCTGAGCCTATAGTCCAAACCTATTGCAATTTTTTTTTTTAAATTTAAGCTTTATAAAACATCGATACATCAATACGACTGAACAACATTATCATAAAACACTCGTGTATATTTATATATTGTAGTGTCGTTACTGTATATTTAAAACAGGATGGCAAATGTTGAGCTATATGAAATAAATAAAAATCGGCTTAGGGTCGGTAAACACTTTACCCTGGGCCTAAAGTCCAAACCTATTGCAATTTTTTTTTTTTTTTAAATTTAAACTTTATAAAACATCGATACATCAATACGACTGAACAACATTATCATACATCTCTTTTTATACAAGCAGGCGCAGACACAATGCCTTCCGTGCGCATGCCCAAACATTAAGTGGGGACTGACACCGGACCATACTTTTGACCAAATGAAAACAATACTAATGGGCTTAAGGCCCAGGGTAATATATTTTCCTAAATCACTGAGTGCAAAAAATTGTACTCAAAATTTAAAAGTAACTACGGATATTCTGATTTAGTTTATGACATATTCGATATGCTTGTCAGCTGTGGCTGTGAAGTGGCACAGACGAAAACCAACATTGTCCACACCTGTCCTGAAAGCTAAAGTTGTAAATACCAGAACATCCAAAATAAAATTAAGTATTACTTTCACAGTTATTTAAAATTCATGTAACTAATTTAATTAAACGCAAATGATACATAGATTTTTTCCGCACAAAATAATACCGAGGGTATGGAATATCGTACTTTTTGTAGTTACACTATATTACACGTCACTGCTTTGAAACTTGATATGGATTGACGTAATGTTCCGTTTGCGATTTCATATTTTTATTTAAAAAAAAATTTAAATGACACAATTTCTGCGACTTTGGTGATATTTTTGGCGATACTTATTATATTTGCATTTTTTAAAATTTATTTTAATACAATTGATTTGACCAGTACATTTCTATATAAAGACAGATATTGTTAGGAAGACAATTTTCATTGTTTTAAGACGTTCGTTTTTCATCCTTTTATACCTTTGGTGCGTTTTAATGAGAATTTTGCTGTAGGGAATCTCGAAAACTCTCGAAAAAGCTTTAGAATGGTTTTGATCAAATTCATTAGAGCTGTCTTTTGGCAGTTTCCGTAAACCTATATTTTACAATGACAATTACCTTCTGCGCATGAGCGATTTCAACAAAAAGCTTAATGTCACATTTTGTAAGCGCTGCTGATACTAAATTTGATTATTACGGCATTATTCATTTTAATTTTAACAGACATATATTCAGTCCATTTTCTATAAAACAAAAACAGTTTTATGAACTTCGAACCGTCTATAACGAATAGATCATCCCCCAAATCGTCATAAATTTGTTTACCATAATGCAGTCAGTCCCTATATGCAATATCCTATATAACATATTGGATAAGTAATTGAAAGTAAAATCAAAGTTTTGGATGCATGTCTTCTAATTCATTTAGGATATAAAAAACTATTTAATACTTACGAATTTGATACACTAATATTTTTCTGGCTCTTTTCACAAAACTGAATAAACTGTTGAATAGTTTTGTTTCCAAGGAACTGATTTTTAACTGATATATAAAAAGGGTAAGTGAGTGCTCATATTTGGATTTTAAGGTAAAGAGAAACCGTTAAAAAATACTGATATAGTATTAAGGGCAGATTCAGAGTATTATTACGGAGGGGGCGAAAATTTTTTTAGTTTTGGACTGTTGAATAGTTTAGATAAAATTTGTTGTTTTTAATGGAACTACTATACCATGGGATTCAAAAACAATAACTTCCAATGTATTTAATAGAAAAAGTTTATATCCAAACTACAAAAACTTTATAATTATTATTTTTATACATAACAAGCAACTTTTTTAACAAAAAGGGCATAGTGAAAGAATTCTAAGACGATTTGTGTGTTTTGTTTTACCAAAATATTCTTGCAAAACATAGACCACACTTCAGATTTTTCTTGAAGTGCACTACTGAACAAGTTTCTATTTCCATGTTCCATGATCATCAAGAATCAAACCAAATTTGTCTGATATATTTTGCTCTCTTGCTTTTTCCTCGGCTTTTTCTTCTCCAATTTTTAGGATGTTCAGTACGGATTCGTTAAATCTTGATTGACTACATTCATAGCCCGGGAGAAGCGCCCAATAAAACGCGAGCGATAAAAACCATCTAGTACATTGATTTAATTTTTAATTCTTATCTTTCACATGTTCATTAAGGTATACATATACATTAGGAATCGTGAAATTTGACTCAAGTCTGCATTTTTGTTTTTTGTTTTTAAAATATTCCCCGATTCATTACCATTAAAATGATACCATTTTCTTTCTGAGACTCAAATTACTTTTCAAATTACAGTATGTTTTGTGAACCTGTTTTGTATCCCGTTCATTAATGTAGTTAACTTTAAACGCGTTTTCTGAAGAATGACATTTTGGTGTTATATGACTTTACGCCGACGGTCATAACTTCATAATAAATAATCCGAAATACAAAATTCTAATTTTGTTTTGTAGACAATAGTTGTGAATGTGTTTTCTATGAATAACCTAATGTATATTGTTATAAACAAATTTTTTATTCACATTTTAATCTTAATTTTTTGTAAAAAACTATGTATTTTTTAAAACCTTTTATTTAAAAACTTATAATTAAGTAAATATTGAAGCCAAATTAAAAATTCTCCATAGGAGCATGCGTCAATATAATATATCTTATTTGCAATAAAAATAATACCTCTAAATTAATTACAAGTTTATTTATGTATGTTCTAATAATGTCCTAATTAGTCACTTTAATTGCAATTAGCTGATTAAAAAATTGACGGAAAAAAAGTTTATATATAAAAATGCATCCTTTTTAATTCTGATATACTGCCAAAAAGTTTGAAATTATAACCTAAAAATCAAAGAAAATCATCTCAATTGTATATGTATACCTTCTTATTATGTATATAAATTCAATAATTGTGTTACTTTTGGACGCCAGTGTTAGCCTTTTGTTCATTACACTCATAATAAACAACACATACAATATTTTTTGTTGCCTTTATTTTTTTTTCTATTTAACTCTGAATAAAACTCCTTGCTGTATCCGCCATTGTAAAGTATATGAAACATTGATAATGCATGCATAGTTTAGAATAGTTAATGGGGGGGGGGGGGACTATTGTGATTTAAATAAGAATAGGTTATGTATTTTTAATGATCTGCCTTATTCTTCAAAGTGATAATTATACAGAAAGAAAATGCCTTCAATTCGAACTAAATGATTATCTGTGACTCCCATTTACTTTAGAAGACAGTTCCATTTTCGTTGCGAAGTCTTTCCTTTTACGATTCTCGACGTTTATCAAGTTCTTAAAATGTTCGTACTAATCTAACTGCTAAGAATTTAAAGCCGACCAAACGGTTTAGTGGTTAGCGTGCTAGCTTCTAGACCGCGAGGTTGCGAGCTCGAGTCCCGTGTAAGGCATGGGTGTTTGTAAATGTATGTTGGCTTGTCAAATGACGAATGTTTCGGCGCATTATAGCCCTCGTGTTGCTGACTGCGCCAGATAATCTGAAAACAACCAACCAACAATTTAAATAAGAGTATCCGGTAATAACTTTTAAATTAAGATTTATGCGAATCAAATTGTTGGATATTATTATTATTATTATTATTACTATTTTTTTTTATTCATGTTTAATAAATAAATGAAGACATACATTAATTTATTTTTATTCAATGCATACCTTCATTCACTTAACAGCTGTATAAATTTATTCCTACGCACAATTGTTGATATTATCTATTAATTAATACAAAAGTTATGACAATTTCTTATACCAGTATTTAATGATAAATTTTGCAAGAGCCGCAAAGTGCTTCAGATCCATACACCTCGCAATCAGTTTTCCTCCAGACTTTTTTTTTTTTTTGGTTACAGAATCTTCATCCACTCAGTTCTCTAATTAATTTAAAAGTGGGATGCTCCTAATTTCACCACATTTACTACAGTAAAATAATAAATATATTAGCTATATAAAACCTTCTTCCCTACCGCTATTTGCGGAGTGAAGTCCAAATAATCTAATTTCTGGCACATTTTAAACTTACTTTTCTGCCCAACACACAACCACTTAAAGCATAGCGTAAACTAATAAAAGTATTCCACGCTATATTTCGGTGTTTGTAATTTAATTATCCGTTGTTTCTTAATGAAATTACTTTAAAGAATTGCATTTTATAGACCGTATCTTCCTTAAACATTTTTTTTTTTTTTTTTTGTACTTCTTGTTCTTAAGAAACTTTTTTTTTTCTTCTTATATCCAAAGGGTTAGGCAGATTTTCCATTTGACATTAACTTAAAGTGTAATTATGTGTTCATGTGGTTTTCTGAGATTGGGAAAGTATAGAAAATGTATATGTCTTGTCAGTTGCTATATATATTTTTAAATCGATCTTATTTTTTGTCACGTCATTTTTGTTGTTGTTAATATTGCAATCCAATTTGATCTATTTGTTTTGCTGCATTTTTTTTTTTTTTTTTTTTTTTTTTAAGTTTGTTCTTGTGTGAAATGAATTTAGTACGGAAATTTTTATCAACATGAACGTGAATTGTTTTCAGAGGGGTATAGATAGCACCCGATAGTGATTGTATAAATATGTATCATAGTGATTGTATTAAATTCCTTATCCGTTGAATATTTTAAAATCTAAATCATACATTACCCGTAAATGATACCACTTTTTCCACATTCCACATTATTTTTAATTTTCAAAATCCAGGGTTGTGCAAATGCATCTCCTTGTATCTTCCTGGTGGCTCCGATGTTTATCAATCTATTTCTTCTACGATTAATCACCAACCACGCTACGATACGATTAATGTTACATAATCATTTCTGCTACGATTAATTAAATGCTTTGATTTGCAGTAAAGAAAAACAACCGAAAAATTTAATTGAATTATCATTACTGCACGAAATGATAAATTCCAGGCATTGCACAAAAGAATTTAATGTAAACTCTAGTGCTACACGAAATAATTTAATATAATTCGTATTTCTACGTAAATATGTTTAGTATAATTTCCAGTAGGTACTACTATACGGACTAATTTTATTTATATCGTATTACTTATGCATCGTATTAATAGTACTTATTTTTTGGAATTCGTTAAAACCCTTTACTTCACATGAAATTTCGTTGTAAAAAAACAAACAAAAAACAAATTACTCAGTAAACCAAAGTTTCAGATTAACGTTCGGGGTACGTTGACAGATAACCTTAATACACAACGTGAATATCAGAACGCGCTAAGAAAAAACATTGAATAAAGTTGTCAAAGCCACTTGCTCATGCAACCAACAACACTTCAAAACTTCACAGGCCTCGTTTAACCCCCGTTAGCACAATGATGAATTACCCTAAACCTTATTCAAAAGAAAGTCCATTCACTCTTTCTCAAGTGGAAAAAAAAAATAAGAAAACCAGACAGAACAACAAAACTTTTAAGGCTCCTCCCTGTTAGTGTGAACAGGCGTGACCCAAGACATGTTAGGCGTGGTTAGAATGTTTAGTGGACTAATAGATGATCTTGAGGCATCAAATCTCAAACGGTAGCTCGGCAGTTGGTGACTTCTTAAACCAATGGGGTTGAGTGTGGGGTTTGGGACGTCCCATTGGGGAATGCAATGAACTTTCTTGTGAAGTTCTTTCAACTCAGAAACTTGTTTGCAGCTGTTTGGGAATTGTTTATAAAACAATTGAACTTGCTTGAACTTTGGTGTTTTTGATCATTTAATGTTTATTTAATCGCAACTTCTAAAATGTTTGCATTTGCCAATCGTTTTTTTCCTCTTCATTTACCCTCTGGTATTCAGTCTGAGTTTTGATTTTGATATAGTGGAATAAATTGTTTGGTTATTGCGATTTGTTAGTCGAATTATAGTTGTTTTTAGATGACATGTTATTGCTATTTAGTTATTGAATTTAGATGACTTGGTATATGCATTGGTATAGGTTGATAAAAAACTTAAATATAACTTTCAATTGAAGATAAGTTTTCATAATAGATATATTTATCTAATCCTAACATCTTATTTCATTTTCTTTTTTCTTTTTTAGGTAAGTGTTATTGGAACTTTGATTTCGTCGAAGACCTATCCCATGGAGAAGTGAAAGTTTATGATTTGAACGTTGTGTATTTTAAATGAAGGTAAAAAGACTAATTATTATATTACTGAATTATTCCAAAAGTGTTTAATTAAAAGCAAGTAGCGCATGCAAAAAGAAAAGGTCTTTAACAAATTATTTTTCCTTTCAATACATTAAATATTCCCAATCGAAACTAGGATACTAACAGTTACATCCGATAAGAAAGTTCTTTACTGTTAAATAAACATCGCACAGATAAAATGTGATTGTCAATGGTGGACAAATCTACGGAGGCCTAATTAACCCCCTTGGTGTCATCCAGTAGGGCTGAAACTTGGCAGGTAGATTCGATGTTGGCGACAATGCATTCTATCAAATTTTGGGACTGCCACTGTTACTAAAAGGTCTCTTTTACGGAATACTAATAAACCAACTTGCCGCCATCAATCGCGCTGAAATAGCATTTAACCGACCATTGAAGAAACTCTTTCCTGTTGCCAAAACTGATTTAATAAATAATAAAATAGTTTTAATCAGAATAAATAAAATTTACTTGGATGTGAGCGCATAAATTCACGTTAATTTTTAATGAATAAATTTTGAAACACAGTTTGCCACATATTTTGCTGATAGAGATGTTTTTAGTATTTAAAATTAGATGCAAACACCAAGCACACGCTGACACCAGAAACGTCGCTATGTTAATGAATGTAAAAATTGACAATGCATTTACAAGATTTATATTATTATTATTATTATTTGGGCGTTATATTATTAATAGTTGTAAGGTTATAACTGTCCGTTACTTGTCAATACCTTTTACGTTAGAAAAAGTTCTTGCTCTTTTTCATCAACTCTCTCACACACTACTAAAAAGAATACTTTTTAGAATACGAATCATGTGCGTTGAATTATTTTTTACCTGTTTGGGGTGAATCGGGAAAAAGCAAGCGGTAAATTTTCAGATTCACAATTCACAGAAAATTCTATTTCTCAAATTAAATCGAAGTTTACTCACCGCTCGATGTGAATAAAAATCAGAAAATAACAAATATTGTTAACGAGTAAGCTTTTTGCTCTCATTTTGTTGTTGTTGTGTGTGAAAATTCCTTTATTTCACTGCTTTAAAATAGTGGTTGCCACGTTTTTCTGTAATCCTTTTTTTCCCCAGAAAAATCAATCGTTTTAGTGTAACTCCCGCCTATTTCACCGAACCAAAAGTATAAGCACGATTCTTGTCAAAGGCGTTAACGAAATTTGAAAATTGCAACTCTGAGAGGTGACTGCAAGTTTAAATACCTCATCGAACATCATCCTTATTTTTTTTTTTTTTTTTTTAGAATGTAGACACATGCTAGTATATATACAGGGATACAAAAAGGCAGAAAAAAAATATTGAAACTATTTAAAAATTGTTGAACTAAATTCAATTACCAAATAAAGAGCATCAGCTTTTATTTTGTAACTTACCTCCATTTATTTTCTCATTTTAAGAAGGGTTGAAGATGAGTTGGGCTTTTTGGTGCCAAGTACTTGCATCGTTTAAAAGTGAGCCAAGTTGGCAATATATATTACATCACTGACGATGTCAAAGTCAATTTTTCATTAGCTTCAGTCATTTTTGGCCTAGCTAACCTGTATATTCATAATTTTACTAGCATGTCTCTGCCTTCTATAAAGAAATTCTGAATGATCTTCAATGGGTATCTAAATGTGTAGTCGTCTCTTGAACTATTTGTTAAGTTATTAGCAGTTTGCTACACTTTTCTACGCTATTTAAAATTGTACCTGCTTTTAATTTCGTAAATTTAAGCGTTTAAACATGAGCAGCATATCGTTGAGGTTTTAGCAGTGAAGAAGTTAAGGCCTTAAAATTATCCCCACAACATAAAAGCACCCCTACACTAAGAAAAAAAGTTTATTCAGAAATGAAAACATTTATATACTCATTTTAAGTCAATTTGTTAAAAAGGAGTAAAAACACTGTATATTATTCGATTTCTCTCATTTGTAGTGAAATTGTTTCGAAATTTCGTATCATTCACAATTTATAACATTATAAAAATTAATAAAAGAGGATTCATAAGGTTGCTTTTTTTCAGTTCTAAAATATTCACGCTGCCATTTTGTAATCATATTGTACGAATTCATAATTAGCGCATGCAAAAAAAAAAAAAAAAAAAAAAAAAAAACGTTCAAAACTATTTGTTTTCAAGATCCCCCCTCCCCCCAAATGAAAGTCTAGCTATGCTTTTGGATCATATAGTAATTTTTCACGAGGAAACGTTGCACTCATTCCGCTATATTCAGATTTTTCAACAATTTGTTACCACATTTCAATATCGTAACTAATTTATCAATCTGGAGAGTTTGAAACTCCATCACAGTTTATCCAACCGACCACTTCACTCGTCTCTCCTTACTATCTCTCCCTATTTCGTAATTACGTCATTTCGAAGTTAGGGACTATCCTTTCTGCAAGTCCCTGTACCTCCAGCAGCTCGCGTCATTCAACGCAGGTCAGACCATGAGTAATAAGCAAATCCGCATCCCATGACCACACCCACACCAAACACGCTCTCTACAGCATTCAGACACTGGCATTGTAGCCTTGCACAATGGATGAAAGCAAGGGCGTGGTACCGCAAAAGCCCTCATCAATAAGTAATGCAGGACACCAATGTCGGCAAAAGCTAATCACGGAAGGTTTCCTCAAGCATGAAATATTCAGCCTCCTTTCTCCCTGGTAGCTGGATACGGACGGCGATCTTTATGCTGTTGATCTTGCGGTGAGTAAGGATGGACGGCTGAGGTCTTTTAAGATGGAGTTTCATACTCGCAATTTAGGCTTTATACTTTGAATTGTGTTAGTATGTGCATGAAACAATGAATTTGACTCGATGTCAACAAGATTATTTGTACTTTGGATTTATGAATGGTAAAGTTGAAAGGAATAGAACCTCCCACCTTTGCCCTGGGCCCGATTTAGAAATGTTTTTACTGTAGGCCTAACATTCAGAAAGGGGCCCCCAAAAGCAAATATTTATTTCCTTACGCCACAGTATCACCAGATTAAGCTACATTCGTTAAGACTAGCTTTTTACAATTAAAACTCATAGTTTACTTTCACACGATTTTTTTTTGTCATAATTAATATGATCTTAATTTCCTCTATCTAACTTAACTCTCTGCGACTATAAAAAATATGGAATTTGCGGATGTGTAACTAAATTTTTTTTATTATTTTTGTTCAGTACTTCACATAAAAAGACCATTATATTTAAAATTTTCAGAAAACTTTCAAAATTTGGAGGCCCCCATATTTGGGGGCCCCTAGGCCCGGGCCTAGTGGGCCTAATGGTAAATCAGGCCCTGCCTTTGCCTATGTTTGGAGGAGATCTTTGCTATATATACTTTGGATTTGTACAGGATTGGTTTTGCCTGTAGTTTAGAGTTTAAGTTAAGCTTTGTACGCTGTCCTAACGTATTGTCTTGGCGACAGAGCTTTGTAAGATAAAATAACTAAAACAAGTTAATTCCTTGGGATCCGGCAAGGAAAAAATGTCCTGTCCATCTATCCAATAGAAGACTAAATTTAGTTTCATAAGCAGTGGTCTCCTGGTAGTGTCTCAGCGACAAGTCTTTTAAAAATTTTTTCATTGAAACTTGTTAACTTTCAAAGGAACCGGTGAGAGTTGCTCTTTCCTGTATGTAGAGTTTTTAGTTTACTAAAAAAAAAAAATAAAAAAAAAAAAAATTAAAAAAAATTATCAGCTAAAAATTAAAATAAAATATTTTAAAACTGTGCATTGTCCTGGACACAATTGTGAATGGCATTAGAATTTGTTTCGGTTCAAAAAAACAGAGAATAAAACAAATTACTTGCAGTATAAATTTGGTTCCAATATCATGCAATTCGTCTATCAGTGTGTAGAAATTTGCTCATTTCTTGTTACTGAATGTTCAAGATTCGGAACAGAAAGGGGTACCAAAATGTAAAATATATTTATTTTTTATGGAGTGTAAAATGAGTACTATTTTTTTATAATAATAATAATAATAAACGAAACTTGTGTTTCGTTTATTATGGTCTCCTACTCCGTGGTTGTGTAAAATTTTTTTAAAGTATTTAACTGTTTTTTTTTTAAATGATGTTTGCCCACTCTAGATTTCTTTGTTAATTTTATTGACCTAATGGAAGTTTTGATCGTGCTGAATCTAATTCATAAACTTATTTGACCTTGCTGAAACTGTTCATAGACCCTATGGTGATTGTGAAGGATTGCTAGGTGTTTCCTCTTTAGCTGGCTGGAGGAAGCCCGTAAATTTCCTAATTTCCATACACCCAAATGCATGCCGTTTTCTCTTTACAGAAGAATTCCTATAGGGAAGAATTTACTCCCACTCGTCAAAGTGACTATAAAAATAGTTAAAAAGTTGCATTGCGTACCAACCAGACAAATCTACATATGCTACATTTGGCGGGGTCTTTAAAGTTCTGCGAGGCGGAAGTTCTAAGAGTAAGGGCCTTTAGAGACACTCGAGTGGCCAACGTGTGCTACCGCTTCTGGCCACTGCTGTGGCTTAGTATAATAAGCTCCATAGGATTGCATGTTTCGCTTAGAGTCTAAGCGCCACAGACGCAGCCTGGAGCCACAACAGTGACCCAGTATAATAAGCTCCATAGGATTACATGTTTCGCTTCGAGTTGCTTGTCTGAGCGACTGAAGCGGTGGTGCGCGTTCGCCACTCGAATCGCTCTGTATAATAAGGTCTTAAGTTGCTATAACCCATATGCAGACGTCGAAACTTAACGCGGTTTAAAATTACGATGTGTATACTTTAAAATGTCACACGTGAGAGTAATTCTCATTGAGTTGGGCAACAGACCAACCAAGATTCCCAAAGAAATTCCATTATATTCGAGTCAGACTACTTCCAAGGCATCAATTTCCGGATCAAACCGCCTTAAACCTCTTTCAAAAAGAACCTGGATGAAGGGATCGACTCACCTGATCTGCAACTAAAACTTTAATTTATCAATCAAGAACTTTTCCGCTTTTCAAAATCTAAAAGCGGCTCTCCCGGCTAGCAACCTCTCAAATCTAATTTTTGCTGCTTCATCGGGTTACCATGGTAACGAGACGTCCTATTTATTACGCGGGGTGGGTGGAAGAAGGAAGGAAGGGGTAGGCACTTTTATTGCCTGCCACCACAGTGCTGGTGTCCTCGGTAAAATTGCGTGGGTCGGTTTGGTGGATACATATATATATATAGGACGTCTGGAGAATGCTGGAAGGGAGCTTAGTGTTTATTACCGCGATTGATATATTCCAGACGCTGGGATTAATTCTGAACCGAAGGGGTTGGGAGTGGGTTTCTAGAATAAATGTTATTGTCGGTACGCTTCCAGAGTGTTAAGGTGTGCTATTTTAACTATTCTATACAAGTGGTTCATCAAAGCATGGTTTCAAAACTTCTAAAGAAATATAATATGAAGCATTGTTTCTTTTTCGTGTGTGGAAAATAATGAAAGGGAGTATTGTTAGGTCCTAGCGCAGAGGATTCAAGATCTAAGTTTAGTTGGTGTTTTGCTCACAATGGGCATTTAAGTGGCTGTCTGATGCAGATTTCTTTTTTTCACTTGAGGCAAACACACAAGTGCGTAAATTATACTAAATATATGGAAAAGGTTTTATTTGTTCTGAGTGGACAAGTTCTTTTCCAATTGCTGGTTTTTGTTGTCTTTGAATTTTGGATGCCCCTGCCTAGAATAAAGATTTTATCAACTAAATCCTACTGCGTACATTGTTACTTTAAAAGAATTGATCTTATATAGCTAGCACATTTCAAGATTGATTTACAAAAGTTTTTGATATATAACTGCTATTGGTGTGTCCTAGATGTTGGAACTCTAACCTATTATATAACAGACGCACTTCTAGTGTTTAAGTTTCGCTTTAACTACTCTGTTATTTTCACTAATGAATGATGTTGTCCATTATTCTGCTTACTTTCTTTCGTCCCGATGGAGGTCCACCACCACCACCACATAATGTATGATGTCGTGAAACTCGAAAAAAATTCGCCGACCAAACGGTATAGTGGTTAGCGTGCTAGCTTCTAGACCACGAGGTTGCGGGTTCGAGTCCCGTGTTAGGCATGGGTGTTTGTAAATGTATGTTGGCTTGTCTAATGACGAATGCTTCGGCGCATTATAGCCCTCGTGTTGCTGACGGTGCCAGATAATCTGAATACAACCAATCGAAAAAAAATCTTGAACTCTCTTTCTACATTTGGAGCTTTAGTTGAATCCTCATAGCTTAAAAAAGAAATTCAATTCAATCACTGATGTTGATACATTTAAAATAATTGCGCTTACATTTAGATGTATTTAAAAAGGTACTGTTAATATCGCGTTAAAAACATTTATAACAGTAAATAGAAGTTTTAATCCTATATCTTAATTTTGAGCCAAAATGTGAGTTTCTATTTAAAATTAGTATAGACGAACGTTTAAAGGATTTCAAGTTGAATTGTATTAAATTCTACTAATTTTATCCAAACCTTTAAAATTATAATATGACACATATTTAAGTTTATTTAAATAAAATCTCGTATCAACAAGACCTTCCATTAGACATATTACACACATGTCTATAGCATTTGTATGTTTTTGTGTTAATGTTGATCTCAGATAAAAATAGCTTTTGTTATAAGCTTTCAATTACACAAAAATCTAGAATAAAAGCTATAAATTACTTTACAGCGAAGTTTTCTTTCACTGAAAATTTTAAAACTTTTTCAAGAACACACAAATACGAAGCACACGTACAGCACAAATCGTAACTTTAAAGATAAATATCGGAATACATCGTTAACTTGATCATTAAAGTTTATCTGTGAAATTACCATGCGTCTATGTGTATAGTTTATGTGAGGTTATACAAATTTTTATAGTAAAACTAGATTTCCCTGATTGATTTGAAACTAGACCCCCACCCCTTCGGATTTTAAAAAATCTGGATTAATGAATAATTTCCCCAAATTTTTTTATTTCTTAGAAAAAAATGTTGCTTTAGTATGTATTGTTTTTTATTAACTTCGACAGCAATTTTTTAAAGATCGATACTATATCGTTGCAAAGAAAAAAAAATATCGATAAAATATCGATACATGATTTTTTTTTATTTGAATTTCAATTTTGCCAGAAACAAAGTTTTTCAGAACGATTACTACTTTTTAT
This sequence comes from Linyphia triangularis, assembly GCA_963978545.1. NCBI lineage: Eukaryota > Metazoa > Arthropoda > Arachnida > Araneae > Linyphiidae > Linyphia > Linyphia triangularis. The sequence goes on from OZ021728.1 coordinate 85,621,280, forward strand.
TCTTTATGTAAGATGACTCCTTTTACGACTGGAATGGATCTATTACAAAAGAAAAAATTATATTATTGTTTAATTGGTGCAATAGTTTTAAGAAAAATTTAGATAATTTTCAATAACTTTTAATAGCAACGCTGAATACTTAGCATAATATTTTTACAATGTAAATAATTGAAAAATTAACAGAGGGATGAATATTGATGTATATGTGTCCATCCATCCATACAGACACACACATATATAATTAATACGTTTTTCCAATTTTATTTTAATTTTCGAATACCAGGGAGGTGCACCCCCTTGTACGCTCCTGTTGGCGGCCATGATTATGAAGTGTATGAACAAAATATTGAACATTGATGCCAATTTATCTGCTTCTCAGCCAAGTCCAAATTTTAATTTTGATGTTTTTGAAAAGGAATCAAGAAAATCTAAAAAACACATGGAACTACAAAACGATCATTAAAAAAATAAAAATGTTTGAAAATATCGATATATCGGTGACTTTTATCGATATTTTAAATATCGATATTTTTAAAGCAATATCGATAAAAATATCGTCGCCTCTAATTTAGATACTCCTTTCTATAAAACCTTGCAATTTTGTGAGTAGGTACGAAAAACATCACTTAATGAAATGCATATATCGTTTTCATTTAATATCTATCTATTATAAATGAATATTAAAATAGCAAAAAAACAAAACCAGGTGGAGCCACTGTATATGCTTTGACGAAAGGATTTCAGATATAAAATAAAAATATATTAGACTCTATTTTCTAGTTTTCAATGTATGTTATTTCATTAAGTGATCATTTTCGTACCTACTCCTCAAATTTCAAGATATATGAAGGACTTAGAAGCAAAAGGGTCTAAGTGACTTTTCTTAACTTTTGAGAAAATACACTTCATAGTTTCTTATTTGTATTAAATTCTACAAAAATTAGTGATATCGTCATCCCAGAGGTTAGTATTTGAACAACAAATAATTTTTATATAATCTATATATATAATTCTCTTGCGTAACGTCCAAATTCGGCTGTATTTCTGTGAGCAGAATGGCAACGACTTCAAATATCCGATCACAAATCTTCTAAATGTACTTTATGCACGAATTCCCAAATTCAACAACCCAGCCAATCACAATATAGCTTTTGAAATTTGACTTATACATCTGGCAACAGCAACAACTTGGATTCACTATATTTTGTTTTTCTTATTACAATTTACAGATAGAAATTATTGCCTATTTAAAACGTATTGATTTAATAGTTACGATGATGCAAGAATAAATAGATCCAAGATGTGTACATTTCTTTTGGATTAGAATTCCGGATAAAACAGACTTTTCGGAAAAGTTATTTGCTGGAACATGTTCCGGATGTCGCCGGATTGCATTCAGCGCTAAATCGCCAACTTTCAAAAAGTCACTAAGAGGCATCGATCATCAATCTGAACCTATATTCATTTCTAATCAGTGCAAATTCAGCTATTATGAATTGAAAACTATCAAAATAACGAATAAAACCACCCACTCAACTTCCAAATCTCATATAAAATTTAAAAAAAAAAATTGGCGAAATAGGGCTAATTTTCTAGCCAACTTTGATTTTCAAAAAATTCTGGTTTATTGAATGCCGGATAACTGGCCTTTCACTGTTTTATTTTATATTCTAAGTATCGCAAAAAAGATTATGCAAACATATAAATGTTTCGTTAAGAAATTTCGATAAGCAACTTTAATTATTTTGGCGCTTCATGAGAAACATCCCGTAAATTTTAATTGTTCAATGAAATAAAAGATTTTTTTTTTAAATATATGTACGAAGCTGTTTATTTTTGTTGTTTTCCAAGAACTTTCTACTACGTTGCCACACTGACCCTGCTAAACGCGTCTCGACAGCAGTAGGATAATGATGTTCATAAATAACTAAACGTTTTCAGTTTCATGGCATTATGCAGCTGAAATAGCTTTTTGCTAGAGCATATTTTAAATGCTTCACTTTGAGGCGAGCAAAGCGAGCCAAGGGGATTGCATAGCAATCCAGGGGGTTGGCGAGCGTCAGCGAGCAGGGGGCGCAGCCCCCTAGTTTTAATATAAATAAGAAACTTAAAAGTGTATTTTCTCGAATGTTTAGAAAAGTCATTTGGACCACTTTGCAAAGTAGTTTCTAAATGCACTGGGCTAGTAGATTGTAGCATAGAGAGTATAGGGAAAGATCCTTACTGGGACTTACTACTAAACAATCTGAATTCAAAATTACACTGATAAAACACAGACTGGGGATTCGTCAATTTTGCATCCTTTACGTTATAGTAACGCTCCTTTTTTAAGATTAGCCGATAAAGAAACTTTTAAAATACAGGTAAAACTTATTCATTTATATACCCCCAAAGTGATACGGATAACAGAATTTTGGATAACTGAAGTTCTAATGTACTTTAATTGTCTCCTTAAGGGGGTTCTGCTCTTCCATTGGAGCCCATGTTAAATTCAACAACTTTAGGGGCATCTCATTTAATAAACGATTCTTCAATAATTATGAAACTTTCGCAGTATAATATTTGGATACTTTTGAATACTTTAACACGAGATTTTTGTTATTTTTTAAAAATTAAAGTAATTATGATTTTCTAAAAATATGTTTAAGAAAAAATTATAAAATTTTAGACTAATTATTTAAAAAAAAAAAGTATGCTACTTATCAATAATTCCTCGAGTTAAAGTACTTAAATGCATTAGAGAAACATGTATAAAAAATTTCAAGCATTTATGTCATATAGTAGATTTTAAGCTATGTGCCCCCAAACATGAAAAAACGGCATTTTGAGAAATTCGGCTTTGAAGTTAAAAAACCTGCATTAAATACCGACATTTTGTTTACTTCAAAAAATTATTAAAAATACTTTGAAATAAGGTATAACTACAAATGTGGCATCATTTTAAAGAGAAAAATTTATATTTTAATAAACAGTAATAAACTCGAAATCAATAATCTGAATTTTTTTTTTTCATGTGCCGGACCCCCTTAACTTAAGTCCCATTCAAAACATCACCTGAATTTTGATTCAATCGGTTCAATTCCCTACCAGTTTCATCAAACAAATCGGACACTGCAAAAGTTTACAGTTCCAATCGAACAAAATAAAGACCCCGATGAGTTGAATTCTTCTTTTAAGACTCCTCCTCCCGGAACAATTTCCGAAAACCAACTCTAAGAAAGTTTCAACAAGAATATATTAAAAATACTTTGAAATAAGGTATAATTACAAATGTGGCATCATTTTAAAGAGAAAAATTTATATTTTAATAAACAGTAATAAACTCGAAATCAATAATCTGAATTTTTTTTGATGTGCCGGACCCCCTTTAACTTAAGTCCCATTCAAAACATCACCTGAATTTCGATTCAATCCATTCAATTCCCTACCAGTTTCATCAAACAAATCGGACACTGCAAAAGTTTACAATTCCAATCGAACAAAATAAAGACCCCGATGAGTTGAATTTTTCTTTTAACACTCCTCCTCCCGGAACAATTTCCGAAAACCAACTCTAAGAAAGTTTCAACAAGACCCACCCACCTCCGAACGGGCTGTAATTAAGAAAAGAACTTCCGATTCTTGAAGAATCGGAAGTACGGAGGCGACATAGTTTCCATCCAAGAGAAGTTCTTCAGACTCTTGTTACAAAGCTTCTTCAACAAGAAAAAGACCTGGAGGGAACTGACAAAGCAAGGGGGGTGGGGAGGGGGTAATCCAAGGTTTGAAAGACTAGAAGAGTCTGTCTCTTAATTTTTACCTTTACTGTCAAGGTGTTGCGTTACTGGAGGATCATTTTGAGGGAGGATAGACACGCCATTGGTTACACGAGTACGACGTCAGAAAAGTTACGTAGTTCGATAAAAGTTATAGAATGTATAGTAAGGAAGTGAACGTTAAAGGTAAAGTTTGATTAAAAACAAAAGATTTCTTATGAAATTATTGCGAATTTCTCTAAAGGCATAACAATTCATGCTTGCGAAGTAGATATTGCTAAATAAGTTAGTAAATTATCGAAAAAAAAATGGGCAGAAATATAATTATTTCGACCTTATATTCACAATTTCCTCCGTAGTTTTCCATAGTTTATGCTTATTTTCTCTAGTTTTTACAGATTTCGCGAAGTTTTTGTGGATTTTTACGGTTTTACGGACGTTTTTTGAAACTTAACTAAAAGACTTACGCGAAATGTCTTTTCTCAATATTTTGCCAATACTCTGAAAATTTTCCTATACTTTTACAATTGCCGAGTTTTACGTTGTTTTCTTCTGAGTGTTACTCTGATGAGTCACTATTATTTCATACTCATTCATCAAACAGTAAAAAGAAGTAAAAACCCGTGAAAATTACGAAAAATCCGTAGAAACGTTGGCAACTCTGCAATTTGTAAAATAAATATCAATGTGGGATTATATCTATACTCAGAAATCTTTTTTTAAAAAAATATTTTCAAATCCATAACAACCAAATGTATTATTTTCTAAAGAGTTTAAATATTTTGAAAATAATTCAACCAAGACGCTCGTTTCTCAAAACTTAATATATATTGACAAAAGTTCCCCTTATTTCTAGGTAAAGATTAACCCAATAATTGAGACTAGGAGCCATTCTGCTATATCATGTCAGTTTGTGTATTGTACCAAAGGATGTATAAGGGATATACGTAATTGAAAAGGATGGGCAAAAGGGCTGAAGTCCTCAGGAGAAATCCCAAATCTTGCAACAAGGGTCAAGATATCAAATATTGCATGCTTGCTTCTTCTGTCAGACCACATTCCCTAGGGGAATCTTCCCGGACTAGATTTGTCCAGTGATCTACTCGAGAAAAGTAGTGCTGTTGTGAATTTAATTTGCTTTAAGAGAATGTCCTATACTAAACTTCAACTTAACTAGACATCACTTAGACGGTAGATCGTGACAGTGCTCATAGGTATTTAATCCATTTTGGCGGCGTGAAAGCATAATGTTCGCCAAACCACAACCCTGTAGAGAACAAAAGGCGTTTGGCGAGAATTATGTCTTCACTCCGCCAAAATGGATTAAATACCTATGAGCACTGTCACAATCTACCGTCTAAGTGATGTCTAGTTAAGTTGAAGTTTAGTATAGTAAGAGTCATTCCTTATAGTCCGAGAGGCGACTGCAATTTTTGGACCTCATCGAACATCATTCTGAATTTTTTATAGAGATTGGAGAAAAGTGAGTAGACTACGAATCCACTGGTCTGCCGTGGCGAAAATGGCCGAAACTGGTCAAAAATCAACTTGTAATGAGTTGAACTAAAATCCGATTGCCAAATATGTCATAACTTGCCAAAAAGAAAACAAACTTTTTCGTCTGGCCACTGCATTTTGATTTTCAATGAGAAAAAGCGCAAACGATTTCTGATCTCTGGCTCGGAAAACTTGTATCTTTTAAAAGTAAGCCAAATTGGCGACATCAGTTACGTCATCAGTGACATAATTTTTATTGCCAACTTGGCTCATTTGGAAAAGATGTAAGTAAGCCATCGCCAAACATCCGAATCGTCTGCAACCTTCTTAATTTAAAATTAAAGAGTGAGGGGAGTAACAAATGAGTGGCAAATTAACTCAAAACTTATGAGTGAAAAATTAAGGTACATTACTGTTCAATTAATTTGTAAGATGTATAACGCATAGCTACGAACATTTCAGACACATAACTGCGAAATTTTTAGTATATAGCAATGCATTGATAGACACATAATTACGAATTCTTTACGCACTTAGCTATGAATTTGTTAAGGAAATAAATAGGATTTGGGCACACAACTATGAATTTTTAGGCACATAAATATGAAATTATTAGGCACATAAATATGAATCATATAGACACATAAGTAGGAATCACATAGGCACATAAATATGAATTCTATAGGCATATAACTATGAATTTATTAGTCACATAAATAGGAATCTGTTAATCACATAACTATTAATTTATAAGATACATAGCTATGAGTTTATGCGACACACGAACAGTAATTCGTTTGACGCATAGCTTTGAAATTGTAAGACATATCTGTGGAATCAGACATTTAGCTATGAATTTGTAAGACACACAGCTATAATTTGTCAGACACTCAACTATGTAATTGTAAGAAACATAACTATGGATTTGTCGGACGCATGGCTGCCGGACACATAACTATGAGATCGCGACGCTGATCCTACGAACGTGGTTTCAGTTTACAGACGTTAACTTCAATTTCACCAACACAAAATTTTTTACGAGACCAACCCTAATTTTACCACCTAGCCTTGGAGAAAGACTCCTTCCAACCTTTCGCTCAATAATTACATCAAGCAATTACCGAGTCGACGAGGTACCGTGTGTCACATGACCATACTAGAAAAGGCTAAAAATATCTGCCATCATCGATCGACATGCCCCCCACGCAAGGGGGAGGGGGGAAACTGGGGGGGTAGTCAGCCCGAAGAGAAAGGTTTCGTTTGGTAGAACAGATGCTTTCCGATTTTTTTTCTTCTTCATCTGCAACTCTTACAAGATTCTTGGAGAAGAGATATTGTCGTAATTGGACCTAGATGTTGGGTCCATGGAGAATAAGGTAAAGGTTATGGTTTACAAGAGTAATGAGGATTTGATAGTATGCGGTGTGATGGTGGTGGGAAATGAAAGTTGTAGGGTTGGGTTACGCAAAATAAAGGGCGCTTGGATAAGTGGGTTGGATAGTTAAATTTTGGGTTGTTATGAGATACTGTAATTTAAGGGTTGGTTTTCTTTCTGTTTATTCAAATCAATATACAGTCTGCATTCTTTAGCACGAACTTTTTAATGAGATATCGCAACTATTTATATACTTTAGTATGAACAATTATTATTGGACGTCATCACTGTAGCCATTGAACATTTGCGATTGGACGCTATCATTGTAGCTTTTGAACAATTTCCTATGGACCTCATCACTGTGGCCGTTGTTGTCATTGGACGCTATCATTGTAGCTTTTGAACAATTACCTACGGACCTCATCACTGTGGCCGTTGTTGTCATTGGACGCTATCATTGTAGCTTTTGAACAATTTCCTATGGACCTCATCACTGTGGCCGTTGTTGTCATTGGACGCTATCATTGTAGCTTTTGAACAATTACCTACGGACCTTATCACTGTGGCCGTTGTTGTCATTGGACGCTAACACTGGAAAAAAAATGGAGAGAGCAATTACTGGATAGTGTTAAAAATAAAAACGCAGAGAATTTATTATTTACTTGACAAAATTATTAATGAAATAAGAAACAATATCACATATTACCAGATGGTATTTAAGGTTTTGTTCCAAAATAAGTTCCAGTTAGGTACCCGGCGTTTGCCATTCTGGCTTTGGGTTGGTAACATCCCCTTTAAAATCCTCCCGGAAGACGTTTCTTGACGAATTTTCAACTAAGCCATGCTTAGAATGTGTCATACTCGTATATCTTTTACTCCATGCAAAACGACAAAATTACCCCCCCCAAAAAAATCTTTTCCAGCGAATGAAAACTAAATTCGAAAAAAGAATAGTGCTCCGGGGAGATGGAGGCATGTCAAAGGAGGCGTGCAGTGTTTGACAAATTGTTTAGGCACGCGACATGCGTCCCTCGCATACGTAATCCATCACTTTTTGCGGTCGACTGTCGAGTACCACTCGTCGTGTTAACCCCCACCCCCTTATGAATTGATAATATGCAGCGCAAAGAAATCAAGCGGCCGTGGTTGAGGACTTTTTTTTTGTGGTAATGTTACTATCCTTTCTAGTGAGGAGGTGTTTTTCAAAAAAAAAAGCAAGAAAAAAAAAAAAAAAAAAGCTGGCTACTTGAATGTCAGTACTGCTTTTTGGCTAGGGCTTATGCACTCTGACACATCATTTCCTTTAGACTTTGAGTAATGTAGAAGGGAGAACAGGAGCATGGTTAACTCCATTTCCCCAAAAATGATATTTGTAGTTGTAGTACAACATAAAGCTAGATTTTTGGGAATCTATACTCACAGTTCTGCATTGGAGTATTAGCTTTACAAGTGAGAGGGCCTAAGTAAGAATCCAAACTTTGGTGGCGTACATTATCTTATTTGAAATGTGTAGTCATGACTGCGATTGTAACAAATCGTTTCATTTCGACAGTCCGGATGTTGGTGGGATTTTCCTGGGTTTCTTCAAATTCTAGATACACACATAAACGGTTGTTTTTCAATAAATAAAATAGTTTTTCATGTTTTGTCAGATTATTCCTTACATTAATTTATAAATACAATTAATTACATCTGCTACAATTACCATGTTCTTCAAAATAAAGGTATTAACTTTGTTGTTTTGAATTACAGCACTACATGTTTGAATTATAGCATATAGATAGAATCTTATTCCAAGGTTTTGTACGTCTGCTCTAAAGTCAACACTCTTAGACTAAACTACAAATACTACAGACTCGTGTGATATACCAAATTAAAACTCTCGTTGAGATGAGTTTCTATACAAATTTAACCGGATGTTAGACTGGAAAAAGTACTGCAAATAGAGAGCGCAAGTCAATTTCTGTTGGCTTTTACTGAACTATAAATGGTACAAATATATGTTAAGTCATACATTAGGTTTAACCAAGGAAAGTCTTTAATTTAAAAATACCTTCAAATTATACACTTAATTTTGACTTGATGTACTGCAATATAAACATGTGAAGAAGTGATCATTTTAGCGGCCATACCTCTCACAATCCAAGTTGTTTTTTAAACGCTGAGAATGAAGTAAAGTTATTCATATATCACAAGTTCAGAAAAGTTCGGATCAATTTCTTTCGAAAGTTGATCAACCATAATCTACTTTCTCTATTATTCTAACTTTCTCATAATTAGAAAACGGTTTTCAACTTTATTTTAGATTAACTATAAACAATTCAAATTGTAATTTGGAAAAAAAAAAATACAAAATGTTTATTTAAATTTCTAAAAACAGCAAAATTAGCAAAAGGTACAAAGTGTATCTAAGGTTTTGTAAAAGTAATTTACTACTGTTATGTGGTTTGAGGGTGTGTACAATCCAATAAAAGTTTTTAAATTGCTTTTTAGTGTAGATGTTTTAAAAACTGTGATAAAAGCAATTTAGTATTGAAACTGCTGCATCGCAAAATAACTGCCCAGGCAGTAAGATATACATTTTCTACTTTTTCTATTTTTGTATTTCTTACGATTTTCAATTTTCATAAGAAATATTTATTTACTATTCTCCACTTACCAAAAATTGGTCAACAGTTTAGGAAACGTTGCACTTTATTCAAGGTATGACTTGCATCAATTGGGGCTCAAAGCACATCAAGTTTTCGGAGCCCTTTCAAAATAATTAAAGGGGGCGCTCCAATATTTATTGACAGTGTTTGTTTTAAATATTTGCATCTTTAGTCTGCAATTTTATTGATGATTTTTTTTTTTTTTTTTAAATCTAAAATAATACTACAGAAAATCAACCAAAATGTAATTCCCTTGAATTTAAGCTCAAGTTTTTTTCATGATTTACTTATTTAACGGCTGCTGCTTTAAATTAGTTTAAGGTTATAGTTTATTTGATTTCAAAACGAAATTGAAAATGTTATAAATAAAAAGGACCACGGGTTAATTTAACTAAACCAATTTTAAAGTTTTGGGGCCCTCAAAATTTCATGGCCCCCACAAGACTGGGCTTTGTTAACTAATGCAGAAATCAGGCCTTGACTATAGTATTTAGTTTTATTTATTTATACACTAACTGCGTTCAAATTTTCATTCATACCATCCGTATTAAGTTTCCATGTCCCCGAACACACATGAAATTGATATAAGGACTTCGTTCCCCCCTCGAGATACTGAGCACTAAAAATATTCCCATACATAAAAGAAACATCCAGATTTGCTTACTCTTCCAAAAGCACATTTTATCACTGATAGTGCTTCCGTCCGAAACACCATTCAGTTTCATCTCTCTTTGTAAATCGCAATAGTGCACTTAAGTTGTTGAAAGGTAAAACGGCGTATGTCACATTTAAATCACAATAGTTTACTTCGAGTTATTGAATGTTAAACGGCGTATGTCGCATTTAAATCACAATAGTTTAATTCGAGTTATTGAATGTTAAACGGCGTATGTCACATTTAACCATCAATGGGAAATATGGTTTAGCTTTTTTATCCAGGTGCTTAGGAAGGATTTTCGGTTTCTTTTTGCCCCATAGATCTATTGCAATATTTTCTCAACTCTACTGTCGTTTGAAATATTAATTAAAAAATGTGAACTAGATGCAATAAAAATAATAGAAACGTATTGAATGTGTCTGTAGTTAAAATGAAAAAAGTTTAATTTTATAGGACGTAAACAGAGATGGTAACTTTTCTACTGATTTTCCGCAGTCTCCCGTAATTTTTTCAGATGTTTACTTCTTTTTATGGTTTACCCATGTTCAATACTCTTATATTATGACGAATGAATACGGATACACAATTGCGATTACTTCAGAGTAACACACAGTGGAAACAACGTAAATATCGGCAAGAGCGAAAAAGTATTGGTGAATTTTAAGAGTTCGGGCAGAAGATTGAGAAAAAATATTTTATGTAGATCATTTCCATAGGTCTCAAAGAACGGTCGCAAAATCGTAAAAATCAGTAAAAACAACTGAAAATCTGTAAATTTTTCGAACAATCCATACATTTTAATATTCACTTCGTTCTCATTTTTCCGAAATTTTGTGATACTACTCGGTGAATTAAAACGCGGAATATTTTTTTTTTTTTTTTTTTTCGAATTAAAAAATATGAATTAACCTTAAAATAATATTACTATCAGCTTGATTGTTGTTGCAATGTGTAAACAAATTGTAGATTTTTAAGTAAGAACTCTTTAAAAAATTCTGCGAAAATATTCCTATTAAACTATTAGCTACATAATCTGTACATTAAATCTGTACAACTAAACCTACTATTAAGTTTCACTCCATGAAGTTTTAAAAATACTCAACTGTATTAGGTTCTCTAGGTAACAATACATTTTCAAAATTCTCTTTTATAGCTGTACAAAACTATTCCCGTTTGGCAGTTTTCAAGCAATATCGGATTAGTATATTCATAGTATTAAATATTATAGTATAAATTTAGTATAGTATACTTTAGTATTAGTCGAATATATAATATATAAAAACCATATTAGATATATAACATGTGAATACTTCTTAGAACTAACCGAGAAATTCAAATTTCTGATTTAAGTCACTTTTCCTTTAAACTACTGGTATATAAAGTATGCAGTTTATAGTCTATATTCATAACTCAATATATACTAAACATACATTTTCCATTTTCGCTTCAAGCGATGGGGTTGAGCTCCATTAAAGAATTGTCTATTTATTCTACGAAGAAATGAATAATTCATAATGCGGATGATATATTTTGCGTAGTAGTTAAGTTAAATGTACAAGAGTAGAAAGCGGTGCATTGTATCCCGTTATCTTTTCGGTTTTCATAAGTGCACATCTATTACTATATTAATTTGCATAATGTTGGTTACTTGGGACCTCATACATGCATTTCACTGTACTACTTTATTTCTCTTATCTTATATAGAAAAATGGTTTTTATTAAATTTTCTTTGAGGTTTCCTATTAGGTGCTATATTTTTGTGGTATCTAATATGTAATTCAAATTTTTTGAATATGACTTTTGCTTAGATAGTGGAGGTGTTTGTATTTAATGGTTAGAAAAAGTTTAAAATGTCTAGCAAATGGTTTTCATTAAATTTTCTTTGAGGTTTCCTATCAGGTGCTATATTTTTGTAATATCTAATATGTAATTCAAAATTTTTGAATATGACTTTTGCTTAGATAGTGGAGGTGTTTGTTTATTTAATGGTTAGAAAAAGTTTAAAATGTCTAGCAAATGGTTTTCATTAAATTTTCTTTGAGGTTTCCTATCAGGTGCTATATTTTTGTAATATCTAATATGTAATTCAAAATTTTTGAATACGACTTTTGCTTAGAGAGTGGAGGTGTTTGTTTATTTAATGGTTATAAAAAGTTTAAAATTTCTAGCAAAATTAAGACTTTATTTTATTTAAAATAATTTTTTTAAATAAAAAAGTTTTTTTTTTTTTTTTTAAATGTATAAAGTTGACTGCGAAAGTTAATCTATGCATTAAAACATTTCATATATAATTTCACATTGTTGTTAATGGAGTGATTTTTTTTAATACGAAGAAATTTTGATCCTCTTTAAAATTATTCATTTAGTAATTAAAAAAAAAAAAAAAAATTCTAATAGCATTCTTATTGGAGGATTGCAATTATGATAAATTTTCGCATTGTTGTTGCTGTTGAAACCATTGAAACATGGATTCCAATTATTAGTTTTACGCAGTATATCTATTACTTTAATTTCCCAATTAAAAAATTAGTTATTAAAGTTTTCAAGGATAATTTGATCTGAACTAAAGTTCAACGCGTTATAAAACCCATCTAACACATGGCAAACATGAATTCAAAATTAAATTCATTGCAAAACGCACACTATCAAAAAAGAAATACCAACTAAACAAGTTTTCCTGGCAAGGCCATGCTTATCTTCCTTTGTAATACAAATCTCCGATTGACCATTCTGTAAATGTTGCTTCACTACGCACTTACCCAAGAGACAGAAAAGCCAACCATAAGGCAACCTAACAACAGTATCTCTATTGCTCAATAAGGGAGAAAGAATTAAACGTCACCTAGCGGGGGGGGGGGGGGGGAGAAGGGGGAAGGGAAGTGCAAAAAGAAGAATTCGGGATGAGATCTCAAACGCCAATCATTCTGCGTCATTGGGCACGGGAGGAGGTCACGTGATCCATTAGGGAGATGATTCACCCCCCCCCCACTACCGTAGAGGGGGGAAGGGATGGAGAAGCTATTCGGCACCGTGCCAGAGTAAGATCTGCTTTTGTTACCATTCTCGGCTTGGATCGAAATCTTCATCATTTTATATAAATATTCATAATATTTTTACTGAGGGCTTTTCTTCGTGAAATGGTAGATAATATTATAGGTTAAGATAGAGTATTCATAGAAAAAAATACATGTACGGGGGGGGGGGGGGGAGGCACAAAATTTCTAAGTTTACCAATGTTGTTGACATCTTTTTTTTTATAACTATTTTTTTTAATTTTAATTCAACTTTTTAAAGGTTTTGTATTAAGGTACTGTTGTAGAGTTATTAAATTAAAACCACTATATTAAATACTTATTTGCTATACCACTTAGAAATTGGATTTTTTTTGTTTTGTTAGTTTTTATACGCTACTGGCAATGGATATTCATTCTATAGCATGCTGGGTGTCTATAGGTAAAGTATTGAATATGAAAAGTGTTATATACGTTCCCTATTCATTCTTTAAAATAACAGCCGACCAAACGGTATAGTGGTTAGCGTGCTAGCTTCTAGACCACGAGGTTGCGGGTTCGAGTCCCGTGTAAGGCATGGGTGTTTGTAAATGTATGTTGGCTTGTCTAATGACGAATTTTTCGGCGCAATATAGCCCTCGTGTTGCTGACGGTGCCAGATAATCTGAAAACAACCAGACAATCTTTAAAATAACAAAGGGTATTTAGGAAAAATAGGGAAAAAATGGCCTTGATAAAGCCATTTATTTAAAGCGCGTGCATTCATCAAATTTAATATTCAAATGTTATTTCGAAAAAATATGATAAAAGACATGCTTGAAATTGTCTTTCTTTTATTTTTGAATTCATATTCTAACCTATAAATAAATGTAGATTTTCATACATAATAATGAATGAAACAAGAAGGCTTTCCAATTTTACAAAGTTATTCTTTTCATGCACATGTAACTCATTCATTTCTGTAACAACAGCAAAAAAAAAAAAAAAAAAAAAAAAAAACAATCCTATCAAAAATCCTATAGCATGCTGGGCGTCTATAGGTAAAGTATGAAATATGAAAAGTGTTATATACGTTCTCTATGCATTCTTTAAAATAACAAATTGTATTTAGGAAAAATAGCCTTGATAAAGCCATTTATTTAAAACGCGTGCATTCATCAAATCAAATATTCAAATATTATTTCGAAAAAATATGATAAAAGACGTATTTGAAATTGTCTTTCTTTTATTTTTGAATTCATATTCTAACTTATAAATAAATGTAGATTTTCATGCATAATAATGAAGGAAACAAGAAGACTTTCCAATTTTACAAAGTTATTCTTTTCATGCACATGTAACTCATTCATTTCTGTAACAACAGAAAAAAAAAATCCTATCAATTTGACACACGCATGAATCTACACACGCTTGATCCTATTATTCATCCCTTTTTTTACAGTAACTTCCACTTCATGCAAACATAATGGAAAGTAGCCAAGGCATGTAGTTAGGTATTAACGTGATGGACTTAATTCAAGAGACTACACACGCAGCCTGTGTTCGTGTGCAAGTCCGGACTTACCATCTTGCATACAAAATCACAAAAACCAATCTAAAAAAACCAGAGCCCAGTGAATATTTAATGTGGCGGTTCATCAAGTTCATGTTTCCTTCCCACACTACAGTGGGCCTTAATTACTGGTTCTCCCGCTAGAGGGCACGGCCCAACCGTTGCCAGCGTCTGTTGGGAAATTTCGGTATGTTTCGTGTTAGTCTCATTAGGCAATCGCTCGTGTGTAACATGCGGCTGTGCATTGTTGTGAGGGAAACCGAGTTAAAATTTTTTTTATGGGGTAGATTTTTTTTCTTTTTTGTACCTGAGTATATTAACGCGGTGGTAGAACGGGGGAAAAAGCTCGGCATTGCATTAAGAAGATTTATTATGAAACATTTGCATAAAAGTCGGAAGTTTTTAAGCTTCCCCTGCCTCTCATTTTTTTGGGGGGATTTTTTGTTGCTTGAAATCTGTTAAATGGAGGAATTTAAGGAAACTTGTGTTTTTGAGGTTAAAATTAGAATCTTAGGCAAGTGAAGAATATTAAATGTTCAGAGAGAATGACAAATGTTTTGTATTTAAAAGAAATGAGGATTTTTTTTAATGTTTTAGTGGAAATATGCATTTAAATTTCTAAAAAAAAATAAAATAATGGGCTAATTTGTCTTAATGCTAACAAGGACTCTTGATAAAGCCATTTATTTAAAAAGCGCGCATTCATCAAATCAAATATTCAAATTTTTTTGTTTTGTTTTTTGGAACTACCGACTGTCTATTTCTGCCACTTTATAAAGTGCTTAACACAGCCAAATACGTCTCGTAATTTTGAGCATCTAGAAGAATACGAGATCGAAATCTTCTAGTGTAAACCCCTCTCTCCGACCCCACCACACCAACGAGAGGACATTGAGGCCACGACAGATTTAATGTGCACCGGCCCCCATTAGGTACACACCGATATTTGGCGGACGGAGGCCCGAACCCATAACCCTCCGGTTACGAGCTCGATACTCTACCGCAAGGATATCGGTGCCCTTATTCAAATGTTATTTCGAAAAATGACAATAGAAAATAACAAGCTTGACATTAAATACAAGTTTGTGAAAATAACAACTGATAATACAAATTCCTCTTGAAATGGTTTAGTTTGATATTGTTAATAAAACTCTAACGTAACAAAAGTTTAGTTAATTAAAAATAAGTAAGGCAAAACAACCTTAAGTACTAAAAATAAATTTGAATCATTAAGATTTATTATATTTATAGATGAAACACGATTTTGAATCATCAAATTCAAACTATGTTATTAAATAAAACTTAGAAACTCAATACTCAATAGAATTAATCATATGCTTTATAAAATAATAAACAAAACATCATACGAGACCTTTCACAAACTAAGCATTACATTTTTAGGTCTGAAAATCACAGTTTTAGATTTATTATTTTTAATGTTATTAAGACTTTTAAATTATTTGGCATTTCACAAAACCGTAAAAATTTATATACTTTTTGTTTCAAATTGTAGGTATATAATTCAAATTATAGAATTTTTCCAACTTTGTCAAATAGATTAAAATCTTTTCGATATTTGCATGCCTTAAAAATTAAGTACTATGAAAATTTAAGTTTGCTGACAATCTACCGAAAAATCGATTAAAATATAGAAACATTTAATATCAGTTTTTAATTAAAACTATTTGCTGGGTCAAGTAATAATCTGTTGAACTTTTTTCTTGAGTTTAGCATAACCAACTGAATCGCAAGTTCTTGCTGGTACTGGTTTATCATGATGATCAACACTAACACATAAACTTCCATTTTTCTAAAATGAGCAGATTAACTCATTTTTTTCCAGTAAAGAGCTAACATATCTTCATGAAAACAAATTCAATTGCTAGAAGTCGATAAATAAATGCTGTAAATAACCATACCATTTTTAGTAATATAATAATAGTAATATAATAATTAATAATATATTGAACGTTTTTCTTGAGTTTAGTAGTTTATGGTAACCAACTGAATCGTAAGTTCTTGGCCGATCAAACAGTATAATGGTTAGCGTGCTAGCTTCTAGACCACGAGGTTGTGGGTTCGAGTCCCGTGTAAGGCATGGGTGTTTGTAAATGTATGTTGGCTTATCTAATGACGAATGTTTCGGCGCATTGTAGCCCTCGTGTTGCTGAGGCGCCAGATAATCTGAAAGCAACTAACGTAAGTTCTTGCTAGTTCTGGTTTATCGTGATAATCAACACTAACACATAATCTGCTTAGTTTAGAAAAATGAAAGTTTAACTCGGTTCTTTACTGAAAAAAAAAAAAAATATCTGCATGAAAATAAATTCAGTTAATTCGGAGTCGTTAAATAAATGCTGTAAATAACCATGAAATTTTAAGAGGATATTGTTAGTAACTGCACTGCGTTTTTTTTTTTTTTAATCTATTTTTATCAGATGTTTTTTATAAAAATTAATCCGACTGGCGCAAAACCCTCGAAAGCTTTTCCGATCTAGAAAACCAATGCACATAAAAATTGAAGACCGCTATCTCGGAAGGGCCATTCCTAAAAAAAAATAAAATATCCATACGCTAATGTAAATAATATTCAGAAGGAAGATTATTTTCCTTTATGCTTCTTTCTCCCCCACAGTTCAGTTTTTCCGATCCATTATCTGTTTTCCCTCTCTCTCGCTAGATGGCGCAGGTGCGTGAAATGGAGTCGAGTGGAGTAGTCTAAATGCTAATGGCGGAAATCACCGTTTTAACGGTTCGGGCAAACACGAAACGAACGTTTATGGGCCGAAAGGTGGAATTCTCAGGGCCTGTAACATTTTTATTGGGTTAACATCGTTTATTAGGGAAAAAGATCGATAAAAGAGATTCGATAAAGTATTTGCCAAATGAATCGTGGCTGTAGTAACATGGGAAAGGAGAGTTGGGAGAGGGGGGGGGGGGAGTCACCGGTGGTATATTTACGGTTGCAGTTAGAGAGAGAGAGTTACGAAAAGAATAAATGGCCCAGACATTTATTTCGAGATCGTCTTCTGTTGTCTGCATCGTTTAATCTTCCTACTTGTAATGGCTTTTGTTGCAATTTCAATTTGAGTTCGGGAGATTTAGGGCTGGCATACGGTGGAATTGTATTCTTGACTAAATAACGTATTGACCGCCATTTTACGGCGATTCTTTCCTTTGTGCTTTGATATTGCATTTCTGAGTGGATTATGGCCAAGGAAATAATTATAAGTCTTATTGTGTGATTTTGTTTTTAATCGAAAGTGAATCTGTTCTCCAAAGGTAAAGAAGATAGGCTCAATGTTCCTTATTATTAGAGGAAAACTAATCCCAAAATAACACTAAATGCTGCCTGTCTAACAGGAGAGCTCGGTTAGATAGTTTGGATAGAGGCTGTTGCTATAGATACAAGACTCTAATTTAGAATGTATATGATGCATGCAGGAAATTGGCGTCAAAAACGTATATAATACGGAACATGTAGAAGTCTTTCCCCCGTGGGAAGTGAAGCTAGTCTTGTTTCTATATCAACAGACAACGCTAGATTATCTGCCGGGAGCTATTCTTGTAATGGACATACTATACAAGTAACGTCGCTTTTATGTAATATCATAACCTGTACATTAAAAACAAATGGAAGAGTGGTTGGTTGTTTTCAGATTATCTGGAGCCGTCAGCAACACGAGGGCTATAATGCGCCGAAACATTCGTCATTTGACAAGCCAACATACATTTACAAACACCCATGCCTAACACGGGACTCGAACCCGCAACCTCGTGGCCTAGAAGCTAGTATGCTAACCACTATACCGTTTGGTCGGCCAAATTGAAGAGTGTTCCTTACCTCTGGGATGCAGCACTATTCTGATTACGATCGTCTTTTCGATTCTTACTTTCTTTATTTTAATAAAATATGCATATTTTTTTTTTTCAAAGTAGATTCAGCTGATGTTTGATTTTAAAGTTTTCAGAACTGAAATTTATTCTTTAAAACTTTCATCGTATAAAAGGAACAAAAATATAGTGGGATATTCATGGACAGTTTGTTAAGAAAAATTACAGAATTCCATAGTTCTAGTTGATGGAATGGTTCAATAATAAAATTGTTCTAAGGATGAAAACATATTGATTCAAAACTAAGAATTAACACTATCTTTAAAATAACCTGAATTAGAAGCATTAAAAGACTTGACATATACTATTAAATAAATTCATTTGGCTATAGTTACCGATTTCCCTCTTCTAAATTGATATGAGTATCTTACTTAATGCATTATATTTAAGTTAATTCTGAAAATAGGGTTGTTTTCGTCACTTGACCACAGAAACGCTTTCATAATTAACCGCTTTTTCAAACTAGGGGCTGTATAACAATTAAGTTATGTAACTTTTTAAATAAAATAATGTTACGAATTTTTGTATATTTGTAAATATTTCGTAGTGTTAATTTTGTAAATAGGAAAATTTATGTACATTTTACATAAGGCAGTGCAATAGTTCGTCTTTAGTATGAAAAGTATTGCTCTCGTACTCCAGACTGTAACCCTCTTTTTTTCTCCCCTTTTTTTTTTCTTCTTTCTTCCTCTTTTTGTTTTTAGCTATAATGTATGAAGTGTCATAGTCACGCTAATTGCCGCTTACATAAATGTAGCGGTCGAATCTATTGCCAAAGTAGTTGGTATTGCTTTGAAAGTAAGCCTTCCTTTCCGGGAACTGTACTGCCCGGGATGTGCAGTCCTTGGGAGGGGGGCAATGTTACGAATTTTTGTATATTTGTAAATATTTCGTAGCGTTAATTTTGTAAATAGGAAAATGTATGTACATCTCGCATAAGGCAGTGCAATAGTTCGTCATTAGTTTGCTTCCCCGCAATGTGTGTCTTAATGCTTGATAACGAGTTTTACAGAGATAACGCTGGGAAGCAAACTAAAAACGAACTATTGCACTGCCTTATGCAAAATGTACATAAATTTTCCTATTTACAAAATTAACACTACGAAATATTTACAAATATACAAAAATTCGTATCAATATTGATGAAAATCACATCATTTGGTTTGTTTCTGTAATAGTGAGCATGAGCTTTTCAGAGTTATACTTAAACCCTCGGATCCATCGGAAGTTTACCGCTCCTACCATCATCTACCTCAGCACTGTCCCCCCCCCCCCCAAGTATTTCTTATGCGTTAACTGTGCTGTTTTGCTGACTTGATTTATATTTTCATTCTAATTATTATTGTTTTATTGATTTATATCGTACTGTTATTTTGTTATTATAATGTTAAATATTTTACAGTTCTATCAAAGAGAGGAGTAGTTATTATGACTTGTAGGTTTTTTGTTAATGTAACTTTTGCTTAGCTAGCTTCTAGACCGCGAGGTTGCGGGTTCGAGTCCCGCATTAGGCATAGGTGTTTGTAAATGTGTGTTGGCTTGTCTAATGACGAATGTTTCGGCGCATTATAGCCCTCGTGTTGCTGACTGCGCCAGATAATCTGAAAACAACCAATCAACTTTTGCTTATGATAGCTGATCCTAAACTTACCACGCCCACGAGCTTACCTAACCTTATTTTATTCAAGAAACATGCATATGTTTTTATACTGCATTGTAATAATAACCCGTACTAGATCTGTGACATATATAAATGAACTTCATCAGTGACTCACTTTTTTTTTAATACTCGCGTATACATACATCTGTGTATGTCAGACTCCCGTTGTACTTAAAAGTTGAAAAGTCTAACTCATTCCTCAATCGAACCTTCGAACCAAATATCCACATTTTCAAATAAATGTTAGCATTGATATTCATTTTCATGATACATTCTCAATACATTTTAAGTTATATTTCGAGAAGAAAAATTGATTCAACTACGATAAGATTAAAGCATTAATCACTCCGATTCTTCAATACGATTTTTGTATTAAAAGTGATCCATAAAACCTTACTTACGAAAATAAGAAACACGGTCTGCATTTCTTCAAACGAATAAAAATAAATTCCATCCAATTTAAGAACAGCATGATTTATCGTTAAAAAATAACATATAATTTTAAAAGGTAAAAAATATTTTTTTTAGAAGTAAATTTTATGGCCGGAGCCAAGAATTTTTTTTTTTTATCTACATCTTAAGCCATAGAAAAAAAAATGAAGAAATAATGGATGAAGCAATTTTAAGGTTTTTTATAAAAGAGTTTATATTTTATTGCATTAGCTAATTTAATGACCATAAACGTTACTGATTAATACTCTTTTTTTTCTTTAAAAGTATTCAAATTGCTTAAACATTAAAAATATATATATATTAAGATATTTAACTGAACCACTCATTATTTTCTTTTAATTTAAACTGAAAGTGGGGATATCTATGCTCAATATTCTGATCTTAAAGAGTTTTCGCATTATCTGTGTATTAATAAAATTTACTAAATACAGTGGATCAAAGTGCATAAATATGCAAACATTACATAAAAAATCATGTAAATAAAATTTCTTAACAGGAAATCTTAGTAATGATCATTCACTGTATTTGCTATGTTATAATCTTCTAGCCCAGTGCATTTAGAAACTACTTTCTATAAAACATTGACATTTGGTGAGTAGGGACAAAAAAGATCACTTAATGAAATGACATAAATTGTTTTCATTTATTGTCTATCTACTATAAATGAAAATTAAAATGGCAGAAGACAAAACCAGATGACAAACCAGAAGATGACAGACCAGAAGACAAAACTCACTGCATAAGCATTGGCGTAAGGATTTTAAATATAAAATAAAATATATTAGACGCTATTTTCGAGTTTTATATTCATGTCATTTAATTAAGTTAACCTTTTCGTACATAACTCACCAAATTTCAAGGGTTTCTACAAAGCAGTTTCTAAATGCACTAAGCTAGAAGATTGTAACATAGCGAATACAGTGAATGATCCAGAATGATCCAGAAGAATGACAGTGAATGATTTTTTTTCGAAACATTTTTAATATTCTCTTGTACAAAAATTCATGATATTACTTTATAGAAAAATTTACGATTTAAAGCGATGCTTAACTTAAACAATACACATTATGTTCCGTCCTTTTTCTTTAATTGAAAATACTTTAAGAAAACCTTCTTTAAGGCTGAAATTCAAATGCTTATAGTTACATTTTTACAAATCTTTTACGCTTTAGATTATTTCAAAATAATAAAAATGAACATGCATATTTGATTAGGAAATATAATACCATATTCCTAAAGTAATTTATTTTCAATGAATGCATAGACGGTTTATAAGGCATTCGAAAGCTCATTCATACGTCGAAATTTTAGTTTTAATATTCATTGGACATTTCTGCAATTCCTACTTACATTTTAATTAACAAAACTAAATTTTACGAAAAATTAATTGTAATTTCATTACTAACATAATTTTATCCACGTATTAAAAGTTTCTTACGCCGAAGAAAATATCAAAAATTGTTTAAACGTTAAAAGGGCACGAATGAATATTTTATGAGACAATATGATTACCAATTCATATATTCCTGAGTGAAAATTTAATTTGCATATTTCTCGTCCCAATTTTCTTTTGTCCTAATTCAAAATAATTCTAATCATACGAAATCCCAAAAGAGAAGCTCCAAACCAGATTCAAGTCCCACTCAAAGACCTCCCCAGCAGCAAATTAATATCTTCTGCTTGCCATGCGTCCACAGTCAACTTATTAATAATAATAATAATAATAATAATAATTGAAATTGAATAAATGCCATTCGTCCTCTCAAGGCATTCTTCCCTCCATCTAATAATGAGAACTCCTACTGCTCGTTTTAATTAAGGACTCACGCAGTCCCCATTTTTAGTCCCACTCACACAGATGAAAGGAATTCGTCCCCTCACTCAGAATCAAAAGCGAAGGGAATATTTTAATGAGAACTTCTGATGAAAAGAACCTGAAAAGGGACGTTTCGTGTCCATAGAGGAACGTTCTGTCATTACGAGGAAAAATTCTTAATTGATCGTTCACTGTTGCCGAGTATATTCGGGAAAGGCTGGTCTTATCAACTGGAGAGGAATGGGGTTCGGAGTCTCCAGTGTTCCATATTCAACTTTTGTCTTCGGCGGGGACTTTGTTTCTATGGAAACGTGGTCTTTTATGAGTTGTCTTATTAGACTGGCAAGTCTGGTCCCCCCCCCCCTCCCTTCCTGGATGTATTTCAGTATGGAATTATTTATATGTTCGATAAAAGAAACCAACCAAAGAATCATTTGAATTGAATTAAGAATAAAATTTGCATGAGTTTTAAAGCACTCTGTGATGTTGAATAAAATTCTTAGTAAATACTGGGTTCCCATTTGCAAAATTGTATGGTCGCAAGTACATTTAAAAAATGAGTTTTACAATGTTTCTTGTTTGCAATTTACGGTGAACAGCAAAGATAGTTTTGAAAGTCCTCAATCCTTCTATACCACCAGCCTTTTTTTATCTGGTATTTCATTATAGTGTTATATCGTACAGCGTCGGTTTTAAGAAATGAACCTGCTCTGACGTATTTTAAGCTTTTACTACACAACATATCTTAATAAAGCTTTATGTATTAGAGATCATATACTTTAAATGCTCTTCAGATTAAAACAGATTCTAGAATAAGTTACAAATCTGAAAGACTTTTTTTTTTCTTTCTCAGAATCCAGGTACTACAATAAGTCGCTATTTTATAACCAATTAAATCGCTTTCTTACTAAACAAAATCATAAAATATTTTTTTAAACTCAATCTCCTAAAACTAACCTCGTCTTTTTCTTTTTCCAGTCGAGCCATCAAAACAAACCAGGATCTCCTACCCAGCACCCCGATCTCTCAACTCTTCTTCAATGATTTCTGGGGCACCCCTCTCACCCACTCCGGATCCCACAAGTCGTACAGACCTCTTTGTGTGCTCACTTTCCGCCTCAACTATGCCCTTGGGGGTCTTGATCCCTGGGGATACCACTTCCTCAACGTCCTGCTGCATGCAGTGGCTACTGCTCTCTTCACCCAACTCGCATCTGCAGTCTTCTGCCACAGGTAAAGTGAACACGGTATTTGGTCACAGTATTGTAGCGTAATAATTGTTTGACACTTGTGTATAATGTCAAGTTTAGTGGCGGTTGCCTACATATAATGGAGTTTTCCAATCACGTTAAGAAATGGAGTAATGCTAGGGAATCGCATTATTTAGTACTCGAATTTGGTTCAGGGAGGAATTTACGCTATTTTTAAAAAGATTTGGTAGTTGTTAAAGATATCTATTTCAAAATAGTCAGAAAATAATAATTATATATAACTTCTCACAAAAACATCTTTCATACAGAATTCAAAGCAATTTATTGACAACAAAGAAATGAAAGCAATTAACATAATTTTGCAGACTATATTCTTCCCTTTTTTTACATTTGTTACATTGCAGAATAACAGCAGGTACAAATTATTTTCTGTACGCAAATACTCACCGTACACTGTTAAAAGTTTTGTTCCACCCTACACCCAATATTGCTACAACCAACAAAATAGCTACAACCAACATTTGGTGCTTAGTTTCACGATTCAATGGTGTTTACGGTCTGTGGCGACCTCATATATCAGATAATGCTTCTGTGCAGGGGAGTACTCTTTTGCACAGAGGTAAAGTATCAGTCTCCAGACACCATGGTCCTCGGTTCAAACCCCCTGTCGCCCGCAGCGAAAGCATAACGCTTCACTGGTGACCCGGACTAAAACGAATCATGCTGCCATCTATCGGCGCTTCTGAAAGGAGAAACTACATCGCAACAAGCGATCAAACACGCAACTCGCGTGCATCACCGCAACAAGCGGGCACAACAATGCAACTAGCATTCCAAACCTCCAACTCCGATCAGACGTTGATCAGAACAACAGCATCGCTCCTTCGTCGCTGGGAGGAGGCTGTGTGGCGACCTCATATATCAGATAATGCTTCTGTGCAGGGGAGTACTCTTTTGCACAGAGGTAAAGTATCAGTCTCCAGACACCATGGTCCTCGGTTCAAACCCCCTGTCGCCCGCAGCGAAAGCATAACGCTTCAGGTCTAAGGTAGTAACATTAAATCTTGAAACTAAGCACCAAATGTTGGTTGTAGCTAGATGGGAACCAATTTTTGGTGCAAAGTGGATCCAAATTTTTAACTGTGAATTGCAAATGACACACAATAAATCTTAGGTCCTTTAAGAATTGAGTACAGAAGAACCTCAATATCCATAAACATAATACTATCAAGTACATTATCCTTGTTGTTTTACAGTGCACTGCCAACGCTGGCCGCTGGATTGCTGTTCGCTGTCCACCCTATCCACACTGAAGCAGTCGCAGGAGTGGTAGGCAGGGCCGATGTTGGTGCCTGCTTGTTTTTCTTGTTGGCCCTGTTGTCCTACATGAGGTACTGCAAGTACAGAGACAAAAGACTGTTCCTGTACCTGTGCCTGGTCATGTCCGCAGCGTCCATGCTCACTAAAGAACATGGGGTCACTGTTCTGGTGCTGTGTGCCATGTATGACGTGTTCGTGGTACACAGGCTGCATCCAAAGGATTTCTTGGTCATCTTAAATCAGGTGAGATTATATAAGTTACTTTCACAAGACTGGTAACTTGCATTTTCAGCTGGTTTCGAATCCATTTAACCTTAAAATGTTTTACGTAGTTCACACATAATAAACCCAAGTGCAAACTCAAGGTTCATATAACATTCCAGTAAATGTTAGTGATTTTGCTAATGCATTATAGGCAGAGAACTTTTTAGAAGTAGAAGTGAAAAGCACAACTACAGTTATTTATCCTTCATTTATTATGGGATTTGTTTTGTTGCTAGTTGAATTCACGTGTTTCTTAATGGAGAAGACAGGTCTCTAACTGACGATCCTTAAAATATGGAAAAGTTTATTTAATTCATACTTAATCAGTACCTATATCTATACGAAAACCTATTTAATAATATAAACGCTAATAATATTAAAATTCTTAAATCTAATATTTTTATTTAACTTTATTATTCCTTAAACTTAATTCAATTCTTTCTCCCTAATGTATAAACCTAATGAATGTTACTAATTTTATATCTAAGAAACTGTAATGAGTTTACATAATTTAATTTTAATATTAATTTCTCGAATATTTATTGCAAAAATAATAACTTTACATATTTTTGTGATGTCCATGGAATAAACTACTTGCAAAATTTAAACATGGTAAACCTATTTGATCTAAGTCTTGGTTTTGGAATCCTCGTTAAAATGCATTTATGATTTACTGATATTATGCCTTTTATCAATGAGATTAGTACAGTCTTGGTACAAATACAAACTATTAAACAGATTAATGAACATCAATTTACAAGGTTCGCATTTAACATTAAAGGTGTTATCAGAAAATAGATTTTTTAAACTCAAAACCGAACTTTATTCCTTTTTTTTTCACTTGATATAATTCATACGAATGAATAATTTCAAGGGTTCCTCCAAACTAAATCCCGTGAGAAAATGTCCCTATTGTTAATTGAAATTCCCATGTTTACTCGTTCCTACAAATGTATTTACAACACCCAAACTACCAAGAGTACCAAGTAAAACACATTCTCCTCAAAGGCATTAAAGATTCTCTCCAAAAATATCTTTCTCAGTTTATAAATCGAATTTTACCCTCTGTGCCCTAGGTATAGTTCAGACGAATGAATCATTTCAAAGGACCCCCTAACCATACTAGATCCCTTGAGAAAACATAAGATCCTTCATCTAAGCCCTCCACAGAAAACCAAGTCATAGATCCACCCTTTCCTTCACAATCTCGTTTAAAACAACCAAACCGCCAAGGCGACACACATTGGCGTCAAAGACACTGTGGTCCATTAATCGAAGTTCTAATTTCCATTAAATTAAGAGGTCCTTAATGGAGTTTTCCGTCCGGAAATTGGATCCCTCCACTTCGATCGGGGCGGTTATTAATGCGTTTTGCTGCGCCCCGAATATATTCGTGGTGTGGGGGCGGACATGATCGCAAAGGGTGGAGTCCTTATCTCATTAAACGCCCTGCTGCAATTACGTACAGGTGATAGCGGCCACGAAGGGTGACCTTGTCCAAGGTTAGAAACTAAAAGTTCAGATTGCCTCGTAGCATTGTCGCGAATTACGTCATGAGACGGATGCTTCATAAGCAGTCATTAGGCCCTTATTATACTGAACCACTGTAGTGGTGTGCGCTCGCCACAATTTCAGACCCTCAGACAAGCCACTCTCAGTGAAACATGCAATCCAGTGAAGCTTATTATAGTGGGATAAAGCTGTGGCTAGAGGTTGCAACTGTCGCTTGTGGATCTCAGACTCTAAGCGATACATGCCATCATATGGAGTTTATTATACTGAGCTACAGCTGTGGCCAGTTTGGGCATCTTTACTATGGCGCGCGTTGCCACAAGAGCGACTCTGCATAATAAGGGAATCAGACAAAAAAAAAATTAGTTTGAATACTTTTGATTTATTGAAGTGTGTGAATATAAAGGCAATCTGGTGTTCAAAGAAACAATTAAAAAAGAACAATGTCTCTGTTTAAGTTTTCTACTTCATTAAAATGTTTGTCTAAATTGAAGTTCAGATGATGAAATGAATCTTTCATGATGTCAATACTTTGAAAGAATGTTATTGGTTATTCAAGAGTGTTGTTTATTTTACAACTATGAATGAGTTACGTTCTTCCAAAGATTAGATTAATTTACTTCAAAATGGAAGCACTCATGACATCAGGATATGATTGGTTAAACAAGAATATGAGCTGATTTTTAAACAGTCGAATCATTTCCCTGGACTGTTATACTGACGTCATGAAAACGAAACGAAACACTCATCTCAATAAGATTACAGACCAAGGATATGATTGGTCAAACAAGAACTTGTTTCACCTAATTTCTTCTTTGGCCAATCATATCCTAATCTTGAACGCAATAAGGAAACTTTATTCTTAGATGAGCGTACCTCGTCCTTATTTGTAAACACATTGGTCTGTCTTGTGATGTCAAACATGAGGGGAAGAAACAGTTACGATACATTATTTTATCTTTATCAACCTTAGACCTGGCTACCCAACAGAGGGTGAAATTGTTGTGGGTAAAAAAAAAAAAAGGACTGCACTCACATTGACCATATCTCTTTCCTTGTGCGGATGGTTAATGTTCATTATGGAAGTCATTTCAGAGTGATTTATCCTCCATTGATTTATAGGCAGAGCTGTTCTTAGTCTTCCCTGGAAATCAATTTGGCAAGGTTGATAAGGAAGGCTAATTTAATTATCGGCGCGATCTGCAGTTGAAACGATATAAAAGATGTGAAAAGTATGGTTTTAAATGGGTTAATGTGAAGTATGCGTGATGGATTATCTAAATGACTCGTTTTTTAGGTATCCCATACAAAAAATTGATTAAAAAAGTAACATGTCTCAAAATAAATTGAGGGCGTTGTGTTAATGAGTAAAAGCAGAAATGCGTAATGAAGAGTATTAATTAATATACAGTCAACTCGCGATAACTCGAAGTCTTATAAGTCGAATATTCGTTTATTTCGAAGTTTTCATTAGGTCCCAAGACAATTTAATGTTTTTTAACATTAAGTTATCTCCATTTCTCGAAATGTACATCTTTTAAGTCGAAGTTTTTGAGAAAATTATTATTCTTACAAACATAATTCAATTTTATTGTCCTTACAAACATACAAAGAACCCCATAAAATACTAATAAAAAAAAAAAAAAAAAACGATTTTTATGTTTTCTCTTTACAACGTGTTTTACAATTTAACTTGTTACTTGGCATCAACGCGTACAGAGAGTAAACGTGATCTTGCCTTTACATTTCATTTCATATTTAAAATGCGAGTGAGTTTACGTTGGCTTTGAATAATGTTTAAATGTAAGTTAAATACGCTTAATCGAACTCAAAATGTTAAATTGACCAATGAAGCTGAACAAATCCTGCGATTCAAGAAGAAAGACGTTGATTTAAAGTACAGAATTCCTCCGAATACTCTTTCAACCATTTTGAAAAACAAAGAGGATTTTGAGAAGACATGCATCGAAACTCAATCCATCGTGTAAATGAGTCAAGGTATGTGCCTTTCTTGGACACAAAGCTACTCTATTTATTAACCCTTTGCACTCCAGGCCTTTTTAGCGCGGAGGGACCAGCATCTCGAGACGTTTCCTGCCATTTTTGGTTGATTCGCGGTTACAGATCCGCTTCAAAGAAATTAAACACAATCATTGGCCTTGCATCGAATTTCTGCATCAAACCTAGTGGTCCTCTCGAGTTGCGGCAACAAATTATGCGGTGAGTGAGAGTCACCTCTGGATTAAAAAGGGTTAAAATGTTTTTAGGCATATCGAAACCAAAATTCCAAAATCCCTCTTGGGGTGATGTTAAAAGAAAAGGTGAAGGACTTTTCTCATTTACTAAAAGTTGAAAGATTCACAGCAAGTGCAGGATGACTAGAAAAGTAGAAAGCAAGACACAATATTCGGACTCCACATGAACAAGCAAAAGATGTCCCTGATGAAATATGCCTTGAATAGAAAATAACTTCCTAGCGTCTTCCGATAACTCGAACTTCGGATAACTCTAAGAATTTTGCCGGTCCCTTGAAGTTCGCGAGTTTACTGTATAATTAGGATTTTCTGCCCTTAATTCCTCTAAAAGAATCTCCATACTAACAGGTTTACGTAATAAGCTAAACTAATGTAGGTTCGAAGTGGTTGTATTTCTAGAATTGAAGTAAGAATGTTAGAGAGCTTACAAAATAGTTTTTAATGTTTAAAAAAAAATTTGGAGGCGAAAATTTTTCAAGAGTAAAAACTTTTTGTTCTCTTTTCAATAAAATAAACAATGAATAAAACCACTGTCCACTAAGATAATAATATCCATTTTAAGGATAGCATTTATCCTACTTCATTCACTTACACAATATCGCAAATATTGTTTTTCTAAATCAAAGCTAAGACGTATTTGGGGGTGTTTTGACTGATGAAGAAGCTACTTCTAAGTGTTTTTTAATTGCAAGAATCTTTCGACTTAATCTTACTCAATCACTTTCCACTCTTAATAATGCGATACTTCTAGCCCTCAGCACATTGATACACAATAATATCCTGTTAGATAAGTATATATTCCAATATATTTTCACCCTCCTAATAATTCTACTTTCTTCTCTTCCAGAAGAAATATGGCGCTCTACGAGAAGGTCTTCTCCACCTGGCAGTCACAGCAGTCGCATTGGTTCTCGCCCGATTCCATCTGATGGGCAGCAAGACCCCTGACTTTGCCCCTGCGGACAACCCAGCCTCGGACAACAACTCCATGCTGACAAGAACACTCACCTTTCTCTACCTGCCTGCATTCAACTTCTGGTTGATGCTCTGCCCACGATGGCTCAGCTTCGACTGGTCCATGGAGGCAATACCTTTAGTCACCACTCCTTGGGACCCCAGGAACCTCCTCAGTGCTTGCTTCTACGGCGGATGCCTGCATTTCGCGGTCCACGTATCGAAGTCTTTGTCATCGCAGAAGACTTCGGCCATGTCTGGCAGTCACGGAGCATGCAACTGTGCTTCTACTTGCTGCACGTGGAACCATCGGTTGCAATTGGGGAAGCAGTACATCAGAAACACTTACAGCAACGGGAAGCACTACTCGTGCGTCATCAACAACAATAATAACCACAACAGCTCGTTGGTCCAAAGGTCCAACAACGGAGTGGCTAACGGCCACTCGTCTGCGCAATGCAACAACAACAGGACAATTGGCAGCGAGGAGGACTGCTACTGCTTCAGTGCTCTGCACAACCACACGGACGCTGTGATACTGGCCGTGGGCCTGATGGTCCTGCCCTTTATGCCGGCCACGAACTTATTCTTCTACGTGGGATTCGTGGTGGCGGAAAGAGTGCTGTACATACCCAGCATGGGTTTCTGCCTGCTGGTGGCGCTGGGATTGGACCAGCTGTATAGGCGGCAGGATGGACTTATATGGAAAAGGTTGTTGATGGCTGTGTTTGCCATCATTCTCATCGCCATGTCAGTGAGGACTGTGCGGAGGAATAGGGACTGGTGGAATGAAGAGAATCTGTATCGGTCCGGAATCCACATAAACCCCCCAAAAGGTAAGTTAGAGCAAGTACAGTTATGCAAGGGTTTAAAGTCTGATTTACACACTGCATCAGTATCTAGAGTGCCACTTGGAAAGTTAATTGAAAGTTTACTGCTTCCTTTTGATCGGAAAAGCAGCTTTGCGTTTACACATTGACAGCACTGGAACAATTCAGAAATTGTTCATCTACTACGGTGCTTGTCGATCTACATACGATGACGTGACAAACCGCCTCCTCCTGTAACTGGAACAAAGTTCTTACACGCTGCTATCACTGGCGTCTAATGACTGACAATCTCCACTGGTATTCCGACTGGCAACAAATAAATCAGCCTTTGATATGCATAAAGTGATTATTCAAAATTACATTTTATTGCCTTTGAATTGTACACAAGATGCAACAAGCAACTCTTTCTATACTGATTAACAATATCATGTTTCATAACTAAAGATTTTTTTAAATTGCAAAGGTGCTTTGGCTAGAATAACTCGGCCATTTCTTAACGAAAGAATATACACAATGGTTTCAATATGAATATACACATAGGTTTCGAATCTACTTACATTTTGTTGTTCATATCTTATTATTAGTTTATAAATATATACATTCACCACTATTTTGTGTCCGATCACCCATGCGTTTGTATGAAATCATCTTAAAGATCACTGCTCCAGAGGTAACATTCGTAATCATTGGACACTCGATGGAGTAACCTTATTGCACAATTAACCATTGATATGATACTATCTTCACTATAAATAGAAACTGGTTTCATATCGCTTTCTCCACTATGACTTATGTTGGTCAAGAAAGCTTCAGTGTGAGAAATAGTATCTTCCGTACGTCCATAAGCGCACCATTCAGTCGAAATGAATTTTGATTTAACAAAAATGCTTGCATGGTTTTTTTATTTTTTTTTTATTTTTTTTTTTTATGATACACTGTCAAATACAGTTTGGTGTAAAGGTACATTATTTCTTCAAATAATTAATAAATGCTATAGCATTGATTTTAACTTAATGATTGAAAGGAAATTAAAAATTTATCGTTAGAGAAAAATATTTTTTAAATTTTGTCAATTTCTTCTATTTGATGGAAAATCAAAAGACTATGAATCATTTAAGAATTAAGTTTTCTTAGTAAGTTTAAAAACCTTTTTATTTTGAAATTAAAAACTAAGAATTCATGAAAGTTATTTATAATTTTCCGTTACGGTTGACTTAATTAAGAAGTTAATATCATAAGTTGGAAGTTTTCCGAAAAATATTGTAGACATACATTAGCCCAGTTTTATCCCGATAGTCTGCCATTTACATTATCAGTCATTATGCAAACTACTTAAGGTAAAAATTAAACATTCAGCTACTTTTTCAATCTTAAATTCCTTCTACAAAAAATTTTCCTTCATTACTTTTAAGCGCTACTTTACTTATTTTTATTTCTGTGCTGAGAGCAAATGAAAAAAAAAAAAAAAAAATTAAAAAAATGTTAATGTACTTGGCAGAGGAAATTTTCTCCATCCGAAAGAAAGTATTGGGATAAAATATTTCTGCTGTTATATCCTTCAAATGAGTTGGAATTCCTGTTAAGAAACGGAAAAGTTGTTTTTTATTCCTCAGTGTGGTTTATCTAGGATTTTGCGCTTAATTTTTATGACGCAAAATTTAAATTGCCTTCTTCGGTTACTCCAAGGATTTAATTAACTTTTGGACACATTTTTTTCTACCCTTTTTGGCATTTTCTCTTCAATTTAACACAAGGCTCTTTTCTGTGGTTGTTTTAATTCCTACATAAAAGTAGCTAGTTTTATTGATTTGGGAAAGTTAAAAGGATATTAAGAGGAGATTACTTAAAAAGCCAAAACACACTCAGCAAAGAAAGTAAATATACCGACACGACTGATAACTGTTCATATAGTATATCAGTTATTTTGATTTCTAAATTGAAGAAATTTGCTTACTGAAATATTAAGGTACTCATAATTTATGCATAATTTTTAATTAACCCCTTGGGTACAGATTTATTTGGGAAAATTCTTGCGTTTTGAAAGGTTGGTTCAAAACAATAAAGGAACTTTAAAGGAATACAGCTAAACAAATTATTTTTTTAAAGTATAGGTAAACCAACCGATGTTTGACTTAACCAATCATGGCTCTTGTGACATTAAAATCTATCCAATCGAACTAGTTTGAATGACGAATTAGGTTCTTCATTATTAACAGGCAAAACAAGTGCATGACGAATCTCAGCCGTCAAATGTACCCAAAGGGTTAATGTGAACATGATAATTTTCAAATTTTTTTATACGTCCTACCTTATTTTTTTGGCCAACCGTATACGTGCACACTTATTTTTTAATTCCTGCCACCCATTCTTACATTACAATGCACATAAGAAACACACACACACACACACACACACACACACACACACACACACACACACACACACACACACACACACACACACACACACACACACACACACACACACACACACACACACACACACTTAGTTAGGTATGCAAGAGTATTTGGGCCGTTCCATGTTACGTGTGTGATATTTAGAAACCAAATTCTAAGAGTATTGCCAAAGTTCTTAAGACTTTAATTTTAATAACCCTACAGATGATAGTAATTACATAACCAATAGATCTTTCTCATAGATTTTGGGATATCGCAGTATTTTGATTGTATTTTTAATGCCATATTCTTCCATATTCCAAATACTGCGGTAGGAAGTTAAACTAAAAACATACGTATTTACTTACCTATTACATAATGTATCCTTCCAATTCATTGAGCCGACCAAACGGTATAGTGGTTAGCGTGCTAGCTTCTAGACCGCGAGGTTGCGGGTTCCGAGACCCGTGTTAGGCATGGGTGTCTGTAAATGTATGTTGGCTTTTCTAATGACGAATGTTTCGGCTCATATTATAGCCCTCGTGTTGCTGATGGCGCCAGATAATCTGTAAACAACCAACCAATCCAATGCATTGCAATGCATAAAATATGCATTCAATCACCTATTTAATTTCTAGTTAAAAATTTAATTTTTTATTGTCTCAGCGGAATGGCAGGGATAAGCTCCCGCTCCCTCCTAAAGAATTGCTACTTGTTTCTGACTCAATAATATGAATTTAAATCATAATACACAGTATCCAAGTAAGATTGATTATTAGTTATTGAGTCTAAAACAAAACAAAGCTTGCAAAAACTTAAGAGCTTGGACTATCACAGTCCATGTTTTTCTTTAAATTGAAGCCTAGAAAAACTAATTTCGTATTTTATACTTGCTTAAGCAGTTTATACAACATTCAACTTCACCTTCGAAAATAATACAACTTTTTTCACCTGCTGATAAAAAATTTACTCTGAGAATAAAGTAATATCTTTATATACAAGAAAAAAAGCGATAAAACGATACCGAACGTTGAATTATTGAACATAATTCTGTTTTCTAAGTAACTTACTCAATTTTTAATTCTCCGCTGAACTTTCTCTTTTTATATAATTTCTTTGACGTTTATGCAACCGAGGAATGCATTTCGCCCTACTAAAGCGGATCACTCTGCTCAAAGTCTATTTTGAAATTGCATATCAAGTAGATTTATAAAGCACTTTAGATAAACCACAGGCTACATTACCGGGATGCATACAGCATTTTTCTCAAAGTCAAGGAGAGTAACATTTAAAAATAAACAAATTTAACTTGAAGGAAACTCTTATCGTAAGCAATAAAAAATCCTTTCTAGATTAACTGGTGCAGACTCAATTAGGCCGTCGAAGGGACGCTCGCTTTTTTTTTTTTTTTTTTTTTTAGTTTGACTTCATCTGACAGGACTGCTTAAAAAATCTGCCGAGAGGAATTTTTATCTCAAAAGTTACTTTCCTTCATGAATATGTAGATATGTCCAAAAAGGAAAAATAAAAACGCCAAGACATTAACTTCATGTGCTTAATATGCATCACTGAAATTTCTAATCATCCCAGTTTACCCTCAAAAAGTTACGGGTTCTTTTATTTTAGTTTAGATATTTTTTTCCCTCCCCAACTTTCATTTTTCTTCTTTCCCGCCTTTAATTCACTCTGGCACGTGCCAAAGAGGCGACTTTTTCCCTTTTTTTTCCCCCGACATCCAAATTAAGAAAATTTGGAATATTCATGCCCAAAAACCATCCTTGGAATGCATTTCTGGAGCCCTTTCTAGATTTAAATTGGACGCGTTCTCTTTTAGGGTAAAAGAAAGCAAACGATTTTTACCGTAAGGCAAAACCGGTCTTTTGTTTCCAGAATCTGGCAACCGTCGTTAAAATGGCGCTGAAAATAATGACTTTAGATTCCAGAAAATTTCATCCAGAATAAAAAAAAACAAAAAACGCTCAATTGGTCGGTATTGATGGATTTTCTGAGCTTAATGAATGAACTTTTCCCCAAATAAACTAGTTGACAGAATAAAAAAGAATTTTTGGAGTATCCAATTTATTCCAACATGGGGTTTACACACGCATATGTTTATTTTGCTGCGAGCCAATCACGGATTCTGATTTTTAACATTGTTGCTTGTTTACACTGTGGGTCAAAATTAAGTCTTGGTGAAGGCAGTCTATGTTTTCTTTTTGTGAAAAGTATAATTATATTCTTGGAATAGTTTGATTTTTGAAGTCCTATTAGTTTGATGCTTAAGGAAAAGACTCAAAAACATTTGCCCGATTTTAATCTAAAAGTAACATGTTTTATTTGTCAAGAGAACTATATGTTCAGTGTTTAAGTAATGAGACAATGTTATCTGTACCTTGAGAAGCAAGAAGTATTCAGTTTTATTAAGCAAAACAGTAAAAATGTGAACATAATATGTGACCGTCTTAAATAACATAATATAAATAACTGAAATGAATATTTATGATATACATTTATTCATAACTTTGGTTGTTCTGGCATTATGAACTGTAAAAATAGAACTTTCGAAACATGAGCAGAGCTTTGTAATAAGTATTTCTTAACACGAACCTTGCTTTCTAAGCATAAAAAAACTTTCAAAGCATGAAAAGAGCTTTCTAAATACCGATAAAGCTTTTTAAGAGTGAAAAAGGCCTTCTAATTATGAAAAACTTAGTTTGAAAAAAAAAGCTTTTTAAGCATAAAAAAATCTCTCTAAGCAAGAAAAAAGCTTTCTAAATACGAGTAGAGCTTTCTAAAAATGAAAAAGGCTTTCTAATAATGAAAATAAGCCTTCTAATCATGAAAAAAGCATTCCAAGTATGAACAAAGCTTACTTAGCATTAACATAATTTTTTTTATTTTTAATAGAAGTAGGTATTGTTCCAAGTTTCATATGACGAAGTTTAATTAAGGCGGTGAACTATTAAAAGTATAAACTGGATGGTAGACAGATACGAGCAATATAAATTATATAATTTCGATGATTTATTATCGCGTTCAATTTTAGCTACCATCTAAGTTTAAAAAAAAAAATAATGTTGATGTAACCAATCAAATTTGTTTACTAAAAGAAATAAATATACAATCCAATAAATCATGTTATCATTTGAATAATTACAGATAATATCATGACTACTTCCGTTCTGTTACTTGATACATACCTAATAATTCATAACTCACTAAAAGGCAGTAATTTATAATTGCGAAGAAGAAAATGTTTTTAATATCGGGGAAGGATATTTAAAGGTTTGATTTGTGGTCCCATTCACGCTGGAAACTGAACAAAGTAAAGAAACGAATCATCACAAACGAATCATTTATTGTTAAAACTGTTATTAATTATAATAAAAAAAAAAAAAATTAAAAAAAAAAAAAAAGTTTTCTGGAGTAAAACATTTATATTTTCAAACGGTAACTTAAAAGTACACAATATATATTTTAAGTTATCACATGAAAATCCAAGTAAATATTACACGCTTGAAAAATGTTTGGATTATGAAAATTATAAAATTTTTAATGGCTTTGTCATCAATTTATATGATAGGCATGAGCCTTTTCAACAATAAACGATTAAAATATAGATTACTTAATACACGCTTTGAGACCATGATATGAGTGTACACGGAACCAAAGTATACACAATGGAACTTTAACACTTTATTTACTGATGGGACTTAAGTCCCGTCACTTTTCTAATGTTACTGTAATAATTTCTAAGTTACTCTACCTTATTACAGTCCCAATGAGACTTTGAAATCCTTATTCTTTGAAGTTCGTTCTTCAATAGTTCAAGAGTAGAAAAAAGTTATTATTTCTCGTTGGAAGCCTTGCTAGGGATGATAAGTATCAATACAAAGCGATGTAAAGTTAGAAGATGGACACCTAGAAGATTGAAAATCGTCCATGTGTTTTAGAAGTCGGAAATATCAATCAAAATAAATATCGATACTATATCGTTGCATAGTAAAAAAATATCGATATATCGATACATGATTGTTTTTTATTTGATTTTCAATTTTGGCAGAAACAAAGTTTTTCGGGGCAAATTTCTACTTTTCATTATGTTTCTTTGTAAGGTGACTACTTTTTCGACTGAAATGGATCTATTACAAAAAAAATAATATTTTGGCTTGATTGTTGCAGTGATTTTAAGAACAATTTAGATAATTTTCAATAGCTTTTAAGTGTATGGCAAAATATTGAATATTGGTGCCATTTTAACTGCCAAATTCAAAGTTTAGTTTTGAAGTTTTTGAAAAGGGAATAAAGTAAATCGAAAAAACAACAACAAAAACACATGGAACTGCAAAACGATCATTAAAAAACTAAATATGTTTGAAAATATCGATGTATCGGTGGCTTTTATAAATATTTTTAATATCGATATTTTTTTAGAAATATCGATAAAAATATCGTCGTATCGATATATCGCTGAACTCTAATGTGTTTGCATGTATAGACAAATAAGCTTGTTCTTCTATCCAACAATTGAAGGATGTACTTCGTAGAAGTGGATTTCAAGGTCTCCCTGGGTCTCAAACCTTTTAAATTAATACAGTATCATGCCAAAACTGTCGGAACTTTCAAGTCCCATCAGTAAGTAAAGGGTAAAATTAAGTATGAGCAGTACCACAACTATACTAAGTAATCGTTCTTGGAACTACAAACAGGTACATAAGATCTTGTCTAACAACATGCCATAATCATTAAACTCTGATTAAATTTGTTGTAACTGTTGCTGTACATAACTGAAAGGGTTCGGCAAAGAACGACCTGAGTCCTTTTTTCCCCAATTCTCCAAAAAAGCTATTTAAGGTATACATATACAATTAAGAATATTTTCTTTAATTTTTATGTTATAATTTCAAACTTTTTGGCAGTATATCAGAATTAAAAATGATGCATTTTTATACATAAACTTTATTTTTTCCGTAAATTTTTTAATCAGCTAATTGCAATTAAAGTGACTAATTAGGACATTGTTAAAACATACATAAGTAAACTTGTAATTAACTTAGAGGTATTATTTTTATTGCAAATAAGAGATATTATATTGACGCATGTTCCTATGGAGAATTTTGAATTTGGCTGCAATATTTAATTATAAATTTTTAAATAAAAAGTTAAAAAAAATATATAGTTTTTAACAAAAAATTAAGATTAAATATGCATAACAAATGTGTTTATAGCAATATACATTAGATACTCCATAGAAAACACATTCACAACTATTGTCTACAAAACAAAATTAGAATTTTGTAAATCGGACCATTTATTACGAAGGTAGGACCGTTGGCGTAAAGTCATATAACACCAAAATGTCATTCTTCAGAAAACGCGTTTACAGTTTCCTACACTAATGAACGTGATACAAAACAGGTTCACAAAACCTACTGTAATTTAAAAAGTAAATTGAGTCTAAGAAAGAAAATGGTATAATTTTAATGGTAATGATTTCGGGAATATTTTGAAACCAAAAAACAAAAACGCAGACTTCAGTCAAATTTTGCGATTCCTAATGTATATGTATACCTTACAGTTTCAAGTATCAGGACTGAGGGAAATGGTTACTCAAAATTTCACTTACCATGATATTTATTTGCCAGAGGACTCTGCGTGGTTAAATTATTTGCAATGACCTTGCAGATGGTGGGAAAACCTCGATTTCGAAAAAGAATGGACTAAGATCGTTCTTTTGCCGTGGCCCTTCAATTGCTTTTATAATTTCTGATTCAAAAATTGTTCTTTTCTTGCAGCATACGGCAATTTGGCCAACATCTTGAGCTCTCAAGGGAAGAAGGCTGAAGCAGAGTGGGCTTATAAAAAGGCTCTTGCATACAGATCCAACATGGCAGATGTACATTATAACCTGTAGGTATACTAATAATGTACAAAACTGCTGCTATTGATCTTGTGTTTTTAACTGAATGTCGCATTCAGAGTAGCTACAGAACCGGGAAAACCTGGAAATCAGGGAATTGTCAGGGAGCTATCTGATTCTGGAAAAAATCAGGGAAATGTCAGGGAACTTTTTAAAATTTCATGAAAATCAGGGAAATTTTGTCATTGTTTAAGGCACGTTCATCCATATTTTGGTGTTATTTACATGGAGATTTGTAGTGGTAAGCCATTATTAGAAGTTTAATGTTTCAGAATAATTTAAACTTTTTATTACCAGCAAAACCACTTTTTGAAAATTGCATATTATCTCTTTAGCATACATTTTCTATTTGATCAGGGTGTCTAGACTTCTGGAAAACCTAAAAAAATTGGGGAAATTTGTAAAAAGTGTGCCTTAAAATCAGGGAATTTTTTAGAAATCTATCAGTTAAATCAGGGAATTATCAGGAAACTTTTTCTCCTGAATTTTGTGGCCACCCTGACATTTCAAATCCGTCGGAATTTACTTGCCAAATAAAAATTCAAAGTGGCATTTCCTCCATTTCGTCACTTAGTATTAGGACGAAAAATTCTTCCTGTCTTCTATAAAACAGTTTTTTGATGAAATAAGTGCAATAAAAAAAATATTATTATGCAAGTGCTTATTAGAATTTAAATTCGGTAACGTAATTTTCGTGGCAATTAACTTATAGACGTTTAAAATAATACTTGTATTTTATTTATTTTTTTCTTCTTGCGTTTAGTACACTTGTTATTAATAAATATTTTATTTTCATGTATTTAAAATATTAAGTAGTCATATTCATTTATCCTATAATTTACTCATTTGTGGTTTTGCAACAAATAATGCTCTTCTCTTAACGTTTTGCATGTTATCACAGAAGGGGATTAGCTTTGTTGAATGAAAGTATAGGAGTTAGAGGGAAATTTTTTAATGAGTTTTGCATTTATTTTATTAAAATACCAAATGAAGCACACGGTGTTGCCTGAACTCAAATAGCTGTGGCAGGGCGTTGCCTAACACAACTCGATTCAATCGATTGTAAACTATGAGCAGGTTCCCTATTATTTCCGATCCTCAATTTCGCCAAGTTAACCACAAAATAATGGAATGCGATTGTATTCCCGATCATTTGAATCAGTTATTATGCATATATAAAAAAACAAACAAAAAAACCCGGGTTCATATTGGTTCAAGTAGCTTGGTCTTGGTAGGTCTCGAATTATGATCATTCCCTTTTAGAGGTTTGAAAAGGGGATTTGTGAGGTTTTTCGAAATCCCATGCAAACAGTGATCTACCATTTGTTTTGAAAGTTAACTGTTAAAAATTTCATGAAGTTCAAAAAACCAAAAAAAAAAAAAAAAAAAAACCTTAGACTTATAAAATAGAAACCGTTAAATAAGCAATCTTGTTTATAAATACATTTCATAATAAACCTATGTTTAGTAACGCCTTTAATTTAAACTTTCCTTTCTATTTTTAATCTATTCTATTATTAATTCTCTTCTCCGATCATTACTTTAATAACGTTCCCACGTTTCGACCATCTATGTCAGCACTTTTCTAGGTATAAATTAATTAATATCCGAACATCTGAATTGCATATTGGGAACTCACATTAATACTCATCATTGCGCCGTATTGATTTTTGTTTTCTACAATCTGTGTATCTCATTTCTGCTGCGTTAACAAAACCCACAATTCAATACTATGCATTCTCCACGACTGTAATTTAGAAAACTTTTTCATGACTCCTACACATTCCTTACTCTTAAAATGATATGAACATTTCATACACTAGATCTCAGTTCATCCTAGCCGCTTTTCGAAGGGCGGTGCGCCCTGCCTGCCCTTTTTCTTTAATAATTGTCCTTTTCCCTAAAATTTTCATAATTAAAAAAAAACCTTTTAATGTTCAAGTATTTTCAACTATAAAGTACCTAAATAATTTCTTAATGAAATTTAAGAAGTAGAAATTTTTAATATTGTGTTGTTCTTTCACATCCTAAACATCAATTTCTTCATACTAAAAGTCTTTCTTTTTAATTTCAGGGGCATACTGCAACAGGAACAGTCTCGATATGAAGAAGCCTTAATAAGCTACAAATTAGCAATTCAATTCCGTCCCAGACTGGCAAGTAAGTACACGTATGAAAATGTATTCATACGGAAATATTACTAATACATAACAAATTTATTACTAATGCATAACACATTTATAGTACTGACATATGTCATAATATGAGCTATCAAGGCAGTTTATATATATATATATATATATATATATATATATATATATATATATATATATATATATATATATTGGTATTTTAAAATTTAAAAGGGAGGGGAAGAGTAAAAATTCTAAAACTCGTGATTTAAATGATATTTTTATGAAACAATTTAGAAGGATGGTTAGTAGTATTAGTCACCCATTTTTGCTAAGGTGGGTTTTTATTAGAAAATAAATTTGAATTAAATATTATTGACATTATAAAACTTAAAAAATATTTTGTAAATATTGTTGAGTAATTCATGTAGATAAATTAATTAAGCATAATTAATTAAACTGTAGAAATTTTGGATAAGTTTTTTTCACTTCACTTTATTCCTTGCTGTTTATTGGGAAGTTTTACTTAAGGTCGAATTTTATTTTTCGTTGCCCAAACCAGAAGTAATAATTATTTTCAAATGAAATATTTTTAAATTTTTATTTTATAGTTCTCTTCAATGCCTAAAGCTTTTAAATAATCCTTATTTTGCATATTCAATCTTCAATTTTTCTTCTTTCGAAATTACAACATTTCCGAAAAACATCTCATCCAGACAGACCTCTAACATTAAATAATTCCCCAAAACATTTTTACATAATTCAACAAAACATTTTTACATAACTCAACAAAACGACAACTCCTTTACAAAACATTCGACAACCCATTAAATAAATAATCCTTAATCTCCCCTAAGGCCCATTCAGAAAGAAGTTAAAGTTATTCCAATTTAAAAATAATCTTTTCAATACATCAAAAAGTCCACCGGAATAATCCACCATAATTTATCCAAAAACTCAAGACAGAAAACTCAACAAATCTTTGCGGGAAAGAAAACTCTTTTTTTTCTTCTTTTCTTCAAAGCATGACTGAGGAAGCAGCAAAGACGAATGCGGAAGGCGAAGAACTTCTTTTACTGTTCCAAGGACCATACATTTTATGCCCCATAAAGCAACGACATTCAAACGGCCCTGGGCTTTCTCAAAACATGGCCCCAGCGGACCACTTCCGTTGCGTAATTATGGTCCCAAAATATTTTTATTGCGGCCACTTGTGTTTTAGGTAATATAATGTTCGACGTTCTCTTAAGAGGTCCTCAAGCATCGTAAAAAGTATACAGCTGACAAGACGACGTTAAAACCTTTCTTCTTTGAAAGTAAAATGCTGAATTTCACTTCCGTTGCCATTCCCATTTTGAGAATCTTTACAACTATTTGAAATAAATGGGTTTTTTGGGAGTGAAGAGACGACTTGGGGTGGAACTCTTTTTTTTTTTAAATTTGAAAATGTTTCGTAAATATTTTTTGTCTGAGTTTTCTAAAGCCTTAAATGTTTTGAAGAGTGGATGTAAGTATGTGTCTTTTAATGGATGTGTTGAGGGTTTCATAGTAATAATTCATCATAGAACTGTTTGAAGTATCTCTCTATTAAAAGTTTTAATATTATCGTTTGAATTTATTTTCCGGAGGAAACATTTATAAACATATAATTTTTAGTTTAAAAAAAAGCTGCTATTAATTTAAACTATGCATAAGCAAAATCTGTAATATCATCGTCTTTAAACAACTCTATCACATAGTGAATACTATTGGCATAGAATTTACTTTGCAAGGTTTCGTTTTAACTGCTTTATGCTTCTGAATAGGAGGAAATTAAGCTTTATATGTCCTTGATATTTTTTCTAATGTGTCGAAAGAATATAAACTGTTTTAAATTTGTAAATAGAGCATGTATTTTCACAAGTAAAAATTTAAATGAAATTTTATGTTTAATAATTTCAATAAATGAATGAACTTATTTAATTTTTACAAATAACAATTCATGCAATAATATTTTCTTATTGATAAATATTTTCAATTGTGATTCAATTATATGAAAGTTATTCAGCCATATTTTACTTATACTTTTAAAAAAATTGTAACGTATAATTTCAAGTACATTTTCACTTATAGTTTTAAATATATTTTCCATTACACTTTCAATCACATTTTTATTTGTATTTTTCTTTATAATTTAAATACATTTTAGTTTATAATTTCAAACACAGTTTCTTTTGTATTTTTCTTTATAATTTATAAACACTTTTGTTTATATTTACAAACAAATTTTCATTTATATTTCCTTTATAATTTAAATACACATTTGTTTATAATTTAAATACACATTTGTTTATAATTTCAAACGCATTTTCATCTACACT
Source organism: Linyphia triangularis (assembly GCA_963978545.1). Taxonomy (NCBI): domain Eukaryota; kingdom Metazoa; phylum Arthropoda; class Arachnida; order Araneae; family Linyphiidae; genus Linyphia; species Linyphia triangularis. The sequence continues at coordinate 85,664,756 of OZ021728.1, forward strand.
TTCAAATACATTTTCATTAGTAGTTTCCTTTATAATTTAAATACACTTTCGTTTCTAATTTCAAACACATTTTGACTGATATTTTCAAATTCATTTATTTATAGTTTCAAACATATTTTCATTTCTACTTTCAGTTACGTTTTTATACATAACTTTAAATTCATTTTCATATAGAATTTAAAGTACATTTCATTTATACTTTCACAAAATTTTTTAATAACAATATTCAACAATGTTGCAAAAAAGTGTAGGCTCATTTGTATCAAATATCTTTTGCTAGTGGCTCATTTGTATCAAATATCTTTTGCTAGTGGCTCATTTGTATCAAATATCTTTTGCTAGTGGCTCATTTGTATCAAATATCTTTTGCTAGTGGCTCATTTGTATCAAATATTTTTTGCTAGTGGCTCATTTGTATCAAATATTTGTGGCTCATTTGTATCAAATATTTGTGGCTCATTTGTATCAAATATTTTTTGCTAGTGGCTCATTTGTATCAAATATTTGTGGCTCATTTGTATCAAATACTTTTTGCTAGTGGCTCATTTGTATCAAATATTTTTTGCTAGTGGCTCATTTGTATCAAATATCTTTTGCTAGTGGCTCATTTGTATCAAATATTTTTTGCTAGTGGCTCATTTGTATCAAATATCTTTTGCTAGTGGCTCATTTGTATCAAATATTTTTTGCTAGCTCATTTGTATCAAATATTTTTTGCTAGCTCATTTGTATCAAATATTTTTTGTTAGTGGCTCATTTGTATCAAATATTTTTTGCTAGTGGCTCATTTGAACCTGGGACTGGTTCTAGGAATATTGGGAAGAAAAGACGAAGCAGCTGATGTAAGTATTTTATTACATACGAAATACTTCATTTATTTTAAAGATGTTTCTATAAATAAGTGTAAGAATGAGTATTCTAAAAATAACTTTTCTTTTCAAGGTGTATCGTCACTGCGCGGAATTGGATAGCAGTGGGCTGAAAGATCCCAAAATGCACGAAACCACCAAAATATCTGCTTTGTTCAATTTGGGGAGGTTATATGCTGATGACGGCTCTTACAAGGTAAGATTGCGTAATGATAAATAGTATTTGGTACTTACGTATTATCCCGTTGACCGTGGGCGAGACAAAAAGTTCACCAAATTGATTTTCCCAGTACGTCGAAACGGTCTGTCCAGATGGATGCCCGTTCGGCCACGTTGCTGAGGTATTCGCTAGAAAGGTCTCGACGCTTGTCCGAGTCGAACCGGACCTCCCAGAAGGACATGCGTTTCAAACTTTTTGTCTAAATAAATAAATGAATCAATTAATGAATAAAATAAATAAATGAATAAAATAAATGAATGAATTAATGAATAAAATAATGAATGAATTAATGAATAAAATAATGAATGAATTAATGAATGAATTAATGAATAAAATAATGAATGAATTAATGAATAAAATAATGAATGAATTAATGAATAAAATAATGAATGAATTAATGAATAAAATAAATGAATAAAATAAATGAATAAAATAAATGAATAAAATAAATGAACAAAATAAATAAATAAATGAATGAAATAAATAAAATAAATAAAATAAATAAAATAAATAAAATAAATAAAATAAATAAATATCGCCAACGGTTGACGGGATAACAAGTAAATACTAACTATTATAACAAGTACTTTTAATTGATTTATTATTATATATGTACAATGGGACAAAAGTTATACTTACTAAAACCCATTTTGTCGAATTATATTAAAAGTTCGTATGATGCGAAAAGTACTCGTTTTGTAGAAAATATTTGTGAAAAATTTAATTTATTAAATAGTATTTTGAACAATATTTGTGTTCTCAAAATATATTTTTGTCTTATTTATTTTGTCTGTGTTCTAATTTCAATAATGTAAAGCTTGTAATTTAGTAAAGTGATGAACTTAATTAAAAATGCTTGCAAATGAAGTTCGTCGTTCTTATCAAACAAAATTTATTAAAACAGGATGTGAATTTATCCCAAACTAGTTTTCAAAGCCAATAAAATGAGAAGGTTCAGGTATTCAAAACTTATTGAGTAGGATTTAATTATTAAAGCTAATAAGCAATATTCAAATTTATTTAGTTGGAAAACCTTCTCATTCTCTTTGCAATTTCATTTTGAATGAAATTTATTTCGAAATACGGGAGTTACTGAACTTGCATTGTAAAATATTTCCTCTAAGTATTAAAGTTTAATTTGAACGTGTTTTCAATAAACTGGAAATATTTTATTGGGAACTCTTTGAAATATTATTAGGAATCATATTAATTATTTTTGTCAGTTCTCTTAGGTCTTTGTAATTCATAAAACTTCTAGCTTTGTAATGGTAATGATGTTTTGGATTATTTCTTACAGCAAGCAATTCAAGTTTACCAGGAGGCGGTGCAGAAAATGCCTCACCATTACCAACCCCAGTCTCTTTATAATATGATGGGTGAGGAAAGCTTCATTTAATTTATATTTATTATATTAATGGGGAAATAAAAATGATCAATTGTAAAAGCAAAATATTAATATGATACAGTTTCTGGATAATGTCTTTGAAATAAAGTACAGTTAAAATTTACGTTATGGTTGATATATGTTTTTAGAAATAAAATAAGTAAGTTTGTTAATTATATTATTGATTAATTATATTTGTAAAAATTTAAATTTAGTGTTAACCTTTTTCCATCACATTCCCTTAAAATTTTGTATGTATTATTATGCATTACTATATATTTTGTTTTTAGTTATTTTGTTTTACATTTTTTTATTCAAATTTTAAGCAATAAACTGCTTAGTATTTTATTTTTGTTTTAAAGTGACAAATTTTAAAGTGTGAATTTAATTTCCCTATAAAAATGTTCAACGTGTATGTGACTCTTTCTTAATAAAACAGATATTTAATAGTTTTAACCCAAAAATAACATCTATAAAAAGCTGAGTAATAAGTTTGAACTTGTGTTATTGTTATTCATTATCCCGAAATGCGTAATAAATTAATCCTCCGCAATAACATATTTTAAAGTTTTTGTATCGATTATTTATGCGATTCGATTTTATTTTTAGGAGAAGCTTTTTTCAAGTTGAAGCAATTTGAGGAAGCAGAACGCTGGTACCAACAGGCGTTGAGAGCAAAATCTGACCATATACCCGCGCATCTCACCTATGCTAAGTTACTATCCAAATGGGTAAGACATATACAGATACAATGTTATCTACTAATTTTTTTATTTTTATGAAACTTCAGAATAGCATATTTAAAGATAAATCTGAAGTCTGATGACAGATCCTTATTTCAAACACTTAAGTTAACGAATCATTGCTCAAAAATTAATCAATTTCAACTTTAAATTTACAAGAATTTTTTTTACAACTTTTTTTCCGAATTTTTTATGGGAGTCTTTAACCCTTTATTGACTGATGGGTCTTATAAGTCCCATAAGTCTTTTCAAGGTATTGTATTAATTTAAACGCTTTGTGACCTATTTCTATAAAGTTCGTTCTTCTATTGTTGGATGGCAGCACAGGCTTATTTCTCTTTATATGCAAACACATTGACGATTTTCAATCTTCTAGGCTTCCATCTTAGCCTTACGTTGTCTTACATAATTATCTTTAACAAGCTTACAAAGAGGAATAAGCATGTGCTGCCATTGGTATAGTGGTTAGCGTGCTAGCTTCTAAACAGCGAAGTTGCGGGTTCGTGTCCTGTGTAAGGCATGGGTGTTTGTAAATGTATGTTGTCTTGTCAAAAGACGAATGTTTCGGCGCATTATAGCCCTCGTGTTGCTGACTGCGCCAGTTAATCTGAAAACAACCAACCAACCATGTGAATCCATCAACTAATTAAATCCATCCAACAACTAATTAAAGAACTTTATAGAAGTGGATTTCAAACTCCCATGGGTCTCAAAGCTCTTAAATTAATATAGTATCATAAAGAAACTGACGAAAAGTTCATTCATTAAATACAGGGTAGTTGTTTCTCGGAAAATAAAGCTTTACCTCTCGATTAGAAAATGCCTGTTTGAATGACCAAAAGTCTTTCTCTGACAATCGTAACTTACGTAGACCGTTGACTATAGACTGAGAGGCGACTGCAATTTTTGGACCCCATCGAACATCATTCTGAATTTTTTATAGAAATTAGAGAAAAGTGAGTAAATTACGAATCCACTGGTCTGCCGTGGTAAAAATGGCCGAAACTGGTCAAAAATTGACTTTTAATAAGTTGAACTAAATCCAATTGCCAAATGAGCCATAATTTGCCAAATAATGAGATTTTTTTTTTATTTGGTAAGCCTCACTCTTTAATTATCAATTAAGAAGGTTGCAGACGATTCAGATATCTGGCGACAGTCTACTTGCATCTATTAAAAGGGAGCCAAGTTGGCAATAAACGTCACGGATGACGTAACTGATGTCGCCAATTTGGCTTTTAAAAGATACACATTTTCCAAGCCAGAGATCAGAAATCGTTTGCGATTTTTCTCATTGAAAATAAAAATGCAGGGTTGCCAGACGAAAACGTTTGTTCTCTTTTTGGCAAGTTATGACATATTTGGCAATCAGATTTTAGTTCAACTCATTCTAAGTCGATTTTTGATCAGTTTCGGCCATTTTTGCCACGGCAGACCAGTGGATTCGTAATCTACTAACTTTTCTCCAATCTCTATAAAAAATTCAGAATGATATTCGATGAGGTCCAAAAATTGCAGTCACCTCTCGGACTACTAGTTAGCCAGTAAAAAATGACTGGTTGCAAGGCTAAGGATTACTGGCTAACGTAATACAGATATGCTATTTTAAGAAACCGTTGCTCTATTCAAACTTGGTTCTAGTTTATATTGAAAATAAAGAAAATTATACTAATTTATATTTTGTAAACGTAATATAACTGAAATTGTGCTAATGGCTGATTTACCTGAGAGTAGCCAGAGTATCTGCGAGGAACACTTTCCGGGAGATCTTTCAAGAACACTCAACACTCCCGGAATTGCGGCTCATGTGGGAGAAAATCTCAAAATACTCTTCAGACAATCGAAGTGATACTGTCCAATCACCGTCATTTTTACTCTTTAAAATTCATAGATTGCAGGGAAGCTAACCTGATATCTTTTGCAAATTAGGTGAGCATTCTACCTCTGAGCGATAAGTTCGATTTAACTATTCTGAAAGGACTAAACAGAGTTTAAATGTGTTTCATTTAGAGGTCGGCAATTTATCGATACGACGATATTTTTTTAAATATCGATAGTAAAAATATCGATACAAGCCACCGATATATCAATATTTTCAAACATTTTTAATTTTTTGATGATCGTTTTGTAGTTCTATGTGTTTTTTCGATTTTCTTTATTCCCTTTTCCAAAACTTCAAAACTAAAGTTTGGACTTGGCTGAGAGACAGTTAAAATGGCACCCTGACCAAAAATAAAACATAATGTAATGGAAAGATAAGATCATTTATTAGTAGTCATTAACATAGCGCCGTTTATGTTGTCAACATGTGCCTGGAATTTGCATCTAATTTTGAATATTAAAAACATCTCTATCAGCAAAATATGCAGTAAATTACTTTTCAAAATTTCTTCTTTAAAAATAAATGTGAATTTATGCATTGACATACAAAAGTATTTTATTTATTCTGATTGATAATCTAATTTTTTTATTAAAACAATTTTTATAGTTTATTGATTAAAACAATTTTTATAATTTATTTATTAAAACAATTTTTATAATTTATTTATTAAAACAATTTTGGCATGAAATCATGAAAAGTAGAAATTTGCCCCGAAAAACTTCGTTTCGGGCAAAATTGAAAATCAAATAAAAAAAAAAATCATGTATCGAAATATCGATATTTTATGGATATTTTTCTATGCAACGATATAGTATCGATATTTAGTTTGATCGATATTTCCGACCTCTAGTTTCATTGTAGTTTTTGAAAATCCTAGGCAGTCAACCAATCGATGGGGCTCAAATAATTACATGAATCTCTAAGAGTTAGGACACAAGATTAAACCATGTAACATTTTCATTCTCTAAAAATAACTTCATTTATACTTGTTTATTTATAATTATGTTTGTGCAATTATTTATTTTTGTGTTTTAGGGACGGCAAAGGGAAGCTGAACAATGGTTTCTAAAAGCAAAAGTCATCGCCCCTAATGATTCTAGCGTCTACCAACATTATGGTAAGAATAAAATGTTCTAATTCCGGAATATATTTAAAAGAAAAATAACTTTAATGCTATTTATCTTGAATAACTTGAAGATAGGAATTTTATAAGTCATCTATTTAAAAAGTTTGTAAAAAAGATGTGAAATTATGTATGAGCAGAAAGAAAATAGTAAAATGTATTCTCTGCGGTGAAAGCAAGATATCAAACTAATACCATGTAAAAATAGGGGTGTGGAATATCACACATCTTTCAACAGCACTTAATACTGGTCACTGCATTTAAATTTGAATTGGATTGTGCAATTTACCCTGTTTTTATATTTCATTAATTAAAAAAAAAAAAAAAAATAATAGCTTGGTGATATTTTTCTTGCGGTAATTATATCGATGGCCGAAGGAAAAAAAAAAAAAAAAACTGGCAAAATTGTCGATATTCTTTTCGATAAATATTACATTATCTTTTCTTTTAAGTGAAACAGAGGATAAACACTTGATAATAGTCGATGCTCTAGGAAAGAAAACTCTGTATTATAGATTTTCGTTTTTCAACTTTTTACTTCTTTATCGCCTTTCTAAGGGGATTTCTAAACTGTTACCTAATCCTACCTTTCCGAAACTCATTTTTAAATGACCATTAAATACATAATAATAATAAATAATAATAATAATAAATAATAATAATAAATAATAATAATAAATAATAATAATAAATAATAATAATAAATAATAATAATAAATAATAATAATAATAATAAATAATAATAATAATAAATAATAATAATAACAAATAATAATAATAACAAATAATAATAATAATAATAAATAATAATAATAATAAATAATAATAATAATAAATAATAATAATAATTAATAATAATAATAATAATAATAATAAATAATAATAAATAATAATAATAATAATAATAATAATAATAAATAATAATAATAAATAATAAAATAAATAATAATAATAATAATAAATAATAATAATAAATAATAATAATAAATAATAATAATAATAAATAATAATAAATAATAATAAATAATAATAATAACCAATTTCAGGATTTTTCTCATTTCAGTATAGTTATAAAATTTAGTTTCACCTATTTGACATTTTTTTGAACAAGAATAAATTAAGTTTGATATTCTGAATCTGAATTACTTAGAAAGAGTCATGACCTCTTAATTATGCCCACACGTTTTTTACAAACACAAGATGCGTCTTGTATTATAGATCAATAAATACTAACTTTTGATTCCAGGTCAATTTTTGTCCGAGAACGATCGCCACAGTGAAGCCGCGGGAGTTTATCTACGAGCAGCTGAACTGGCTCCAGAAGAATACGAAATTATTTTCAATGCAGCAAATGCGCTGAGGTGAGTGAGAAAAATGTACATTTATCAATTCAAGATTCAGTCCTATGTAGTTGCCTACAAATTCAGTTTGCATCAAAGTCTTATAAGATCGAGAGGCTACAGCAAGTTTAGGTATCCCATTAACTCTTTAGTTCTCATTGCAATTTTCTGGAATATCCTTTAGGGACCGGGTTCCCGCCCGGGAAGAAAAAGCATTTCACCCCTCCAAGTGGGGTAATTAGAGAGACAGGGAATATGCCCCTTCAAAACTAAGAGTGATTTATCTCTCTTCACTTTCTGGTTTCCAGGCAGAGGTTGACAACTCGTATATCCTCAAGGCGTTTTTCTTTTCTTTAATAGTACAAAGTATTTGTGTTTCGGACTTTCACCTGTTACCCCCCTGTTGTAACGAGAGTCGTAAAAATCACACCCAGCTGGGAAGAGAGTCATCTGTCGCATTGTAGTGTGCCTCTAATGGTATCAGATCTCCAAGGTCCAGTCAAGAAAGGGGGGTAAGAACTATGAGTGAAGAGGCACGGCGGGTCGGGCCGGAACGGGGACAAGAGAGTTAAACATCATTCTGATTTTTTGTAATAGAATGTGGAGGAAAGTTAGTAGATTATAAATGCACTGGTCTTTCGGTACAAAAATGTCCGAAAATTGACTTTGGATGAGCAAAACTAAATCCGATTACCTTGCCGAATAATGAACTTCTTTTTTGTAATTGGTAACCCACTGCTCATAAGTTTTTAATGAGAACTCATTCGGGGTCTACTTTTGAGTAGTTTCGGCCATTTTCGCCCCTGCAGACCAGTACATATACGTTCAGAACCCTACTAGGATTTCTCTGCAATCTATACAAAAAAAAAAATTCAGAATGATGTTTGATGGGTGTATCTAAACTTTCAGCCACCTCTCGGACTATTAGGTTTTGAGCAATGAGTTAACCACAAATAAGTAGTTAAAAAACCCTTGTTTTAAAATTGGTTAACCCAGATTATGCTATATGGTGTTAGTTGCAATTTCCAAGCCACCAAATTAAGAGTTTGAGCTCTATCCAGAAAATTAGTGAAAATCTTAAAGTAATAAAATGTTCTGTCTTTTTATCAGATTTTGCGAAATTAATCATATTAGGTAAAATCCACCCTAGATTTTACATCTTAACCAATTAATTTTATGACTCCAAAAAGCCACATATAAGTCCTTTATCTTTTTTATCTTTAAAATCTTAAACCAGGACACTTTTATTTGAACAATTTAACATAATATGCCGACGTGTCATTAATCTATGGGCTCTCGTATTGTCTTTTAAACAGCAAATTTCTCTTTAAAATTCAGATAATTAAAATTAGAGGCTAAGCTGTTCTCTCAACTTATTTTTATCGCAAATGCTAATCATAGTCTTCGCAAAAATTCCAAAGTAAACTGAAATGGCTTTTTAATTACATTATGTTCTTGTCTTTTTTTTCTTCCTTTTTTTCTTTTTTAATAAGATTACCTTTTAATATGTTTTTTTAGACAAGCTGGAAGGAACGAAGATGCAGAACATTATTACCAGATAGCTGTAAAATTAAGACCTCAGGTAAGTTTTATGCAAACATTTTGCATTAAACATTTAATCCAACTAAATAATGGGAATTGATTTTTTTTTTTATAAAAGTTTTGTATTGATTAATTTTCACAATAATAGACTTATAAATAAGATTTTGATGGTCACTTAATCTTCAAATGGTCACTTAATTTCAAGAAATCAAATTATTTATTTCGTTTACTGTATTTCTAAAGAAAAGAGATAAAACAAGTGGCAAAGAGAAATTAATGATAGACTTATAAATAACATTTTGATGGCCACTTAATCTTCAAATGGTCATTTAATTTTAAGAAATCCACTAATTTAGTTGGTCTGTTGATTAATTTTCACAATAATAGACTTATAAATAAGATTTTGATGGTCACTTAATCTTCAAATGGTCACTTAATTTTAAGAAACCCATTAATTTAGTTGGTCTGTTGTATTTTTAAACAAAAGAGATAAGATTAATAGTAAAGAGGTATTTTTATGTAATATATAATTTTTTTTTTTTTTAATTTTGTATAATTTCTTAAACAAATTACTACAATTAGGGATTTATATTTAATTTCTTAAATTAAAAAAAAATATATATATTAAAGAAACTCCTACTTTTAATTTCGCAAAATTTCTTCAGTGAATTTTCAGGGATATTTTCTTCTGGTATACATTTTTATAAAATTATTCCCAACTAATAATTTAGTTCAACTAATTGAGAAAATTATTTATTCAAGATAACTAAGATCCATTACCTTTATAAACTTTAAAGCTATTAATTGTTGTTTTGAATGCACTGATAAACAAAACCGATATTGTCAGAAAATATTTCGTTGGCTAACTTTTATAACCTATACATTTGCCTCATAAATAAAACTTTAGGAATTTCCAGACTTTATCTCTTGTTGAAGGCATATTGTCTATCCTCCATTGTTTCGTGTTTTCTGGTGGGAAACTCGGGATTTCCACCTTTCGAGACGTGAATGCTGGACAGATCCTTTAAAAATTCTATAATGCGTCATCACTTAAATTTTAGAGTAATATCCGATCAAGATGTTATTGTTACTGGGAGCAGTATCATGAATGTGCAGTAGAAGTTCAATATTACAACAACTTGAAGACATCAAATCTTAGAAATGCGTCATCACTTAAATTTTAGAGTAATATCCTATCAAGATGTCATTGTTACTGGGAGCAGTATCATGAATGTGCAGTAGAAGTTCAATATTACAACAACTTGAAGACATCAAATCTTAGAAATGCGTCATCACTTAAATTTTAGAGTAATATCCGATCAAGATGTCATTGTTACTGGGAGCAGTATCATGAATGTGCAGTAGAAGTTCAATATTACAACAACTTGAAGACATCAAATCTTAGAAATGCGTCATCACTTAAATTTTAGAGTAATATCCTATCAAGATGTCATTGTTACTGGGAGCAGTATCATGAATGTGCAGTAGAAGTTCAATATTACAACAACTTGAAGACATCAAATCTTAGAAATGCGTCATCACTTAAATTTTAGAGTAATATCCAATCAAGATGTCATTGTTACTGGGAGCAGTATCATGAATGTGCAGTAGAAGTTCAATATTACAACAACTTGAAGACATCAAATCTTAGAAATAGAAGAATTTTGAAATGAGTTTTTATATAAGTTCATCATAGAATTTGATTTCGGAATAGAGATGAGATAAGAAAAAGTAAATGTGGCTAGACCGGTTTTTTCCCCTCGATTTATTACGATAAAAAAAAATCTCGTTATTATAGAAACAGATGTTTGCTCATTTTATATCGAGGCAATCAGCAAGTACAGATGGTAATTGATGTTATAGAGGAAATATTATCACAATAAATAAGACTATTTCAAAATTTTAGCATACGAGGTCTATTGTTGCATTGATTGTAGTCGTATGTTGATGATTTTGAAGTAGTTGTTGATTTCCGTTGAGTCATATTTGTTATTTTGTTGTTGTGGTGTTCTACATTTAAATTTCAAAAAACTATTGGATATTTCTTTTGAAGCATACTTGTTGTGTTTCAAAGCACACTATGTTCCTACATTGAACATTTAAAAATCACCAGATACATCTTTTGAAGCATGTTTCTTATTTCTTGCCATATTCGCACTCTAATTTTGTTTCTACATTTATAGTTTCAATATTGTTAGATGTTTCAATTGAATAATGTTTTTTTTTTTCCTTTTTTCTACATATAGTATAACTGTGTTCTTGCATTTATAATTTCAAAATTACTGGATGTTTCAATTGAATGCTTTTTATCTTTTTATCACACACATTATAAAATTGTTCTTACATTTATAATTTAAAAATTTCTAAATGGTTTCCTTTCAAGAGTGTTTGTTGTTTTTCACCAAGCACATTGTAACTGTGTTCTTGCATTTATAATTTCAAAATTACTAAATGTTTCAGTCGAAGAATGGTTGCTAGTTTTTTCGTGTACTCTTGATGTTTCATTGGAAGAGTGTTTTTTTTTTTTTTTTTTTTTACAATGTTTTTCTGCATTTATAACTTCAAAATTAACAGATGTTTCCTTTGAAGCTTGTTATTTCCTGCAAAGCATATTCCAACCGTGTTCCTACATTGAAATTCTCCAAATAACTAGATGTTCCCCTTGAAGCATATTTGTTATAATTGTGTTCCTACATTTATAATTTTAAATGTCTTTCATAGGAAGGATTCCCCCCCCCCCATTTTTACATTATTTCTCTGCATTTACGACTTCAAAACTAACAAATGTTTCCTTTAAAGTCTGGTATTTCCCGCAAAGCACACTGCAATTGTGTTCCTATTTCTATATAGGAGGTGGGCAGTAACTGTGTTCCTACATTGAAAATCTCCAAATAACTAGATGTTCCCTTTGAAGCATATTTGTTATAATTGTGTTCCTACATTTATAATTTTAAATTTCTAGATCTTTCATGGGAAGGATTTTTTTGTCCTTTTTACATTATTTCACTACATTTACGACTTCAAAATTAACAGATGTTTCCTTTAAAATCTGATGTTTCCCGCAAAGCACACTGGAATTGTGTTCCTATTTCTATATAGGAGGTGGGCAGTAACTGTGTTCCTACATTGAAAATCTCCAAATAACTAGATGTTCCCTTTGAAGCATATTTGTTACAATTGTGTTCCTACATTTATAATTTTAAATTTCTAGATCTTTCATAGGAAGGATTTTTTTCCTTTTTACATTATTTCTCAACATTTACGACTTCAAAATTAACAGATGTTTCCTTTAAAGTCTGGTATTTCCCGCAAAGCACACTGCAGTTGTGTTTCTATTTCTATATTGGAGGTGGGCAGTAACTGTGTTCCTACATTGAAAATCTCCAAATAACTAGATGTTCCCTTTGAAGCATATTTGTTATAATTGTGTTTCTACATTTTAAATTTCTAGATCTTTCAAAGGAAGGATTTTTTTTTTTTTCGTTTTTACATTATTTCTCTACATTTACGATTTCAAAATTAACAGATGTTTCCTTTAAAGTCTGGTATTTCCCGCAAAGCACACTGCAGTTGTGTTCCTATTTCTATATAGGAGGTGGGCAGTAACAACTGTGTTCCTACATTGAAAAATCTCCAAATAACTAGATGTTCCCTTTGAAGCATATTTGTTATTATTTTCTTCTTCTTCTTTTTGTTGTCAAAGCACACTGCAATTGTGTTCCTATTTCTTTGTAGGAGGTGGGCAGTCACATGAATCTTGGTGCAATGCTACACGTAAACGGGAAACTGCAGGAAGCGGAACTGGCTTACTTGGAAGCCCTTAGGCTCAAACCGGACGATCATATGACACAGAACAATCTACAAAAACTCCGGATTCTGCTTGCCAAAGGCACAAAGAGGACAGATTTTCGGAGGTAGAGATTTTTGTCCTTGTTCAAAATGGTCAGCCCGTTTAAAGATTTTATTTGTGTGTTGGAATCTCCGATAAGTTTGCAAGAATTTATTTTTATTTTTTCATTTTTTTATTTGTTGTATTTCTTATTTGAAGGAAACCCTTATTTGGTCTAGTTTTAAGTTCTTACTTTAGTTGTTGAAAGAACTTGCTGTTTATTTTTCAAAATCAGTTTTTTTTTTGTATGATCCACCACAATTGGCATTATTGGTTATTGTTCCTTCGACATTTATCATTTCTTTCATGATTTTTAAATAACTTTTACTCAAACTCAGGAGAAATAACGGCTATAAATAGTACTGGAAAACTCGTAAATAAAATTTTACATTTTACCTTATTGAAGAAAACCCTTATTTGGTTTAGTTTTAAGTTCATACTTAACTTGTTGAAAGAACTTGCTCTTTATTTTCCAAATCAGTTATTTGTTGTATGAACCATCACAATTGGCACTATTAGTTATTGTTTCTTTAAAATTTAACATTTCTTCCATGATACTTAAATAACTTTTACCTAGACCCAGGAGAAATAATGGCAAGAACTGGTACTGGAAACTCGTAAATAAAATTTTACAAAACTTTTGTTTTTATGACATAAAGTAGAGAACGCAATCATACAGTATTATATTGTTACGAATTTTTGTATATTAGTAAATATTTCGTAGTGTTAATTTTGTAAATAGGAAAATTTATGTACATTTCGCATAAGGCAGTGCAATAGTTCGTCGTTAGTTTGCTTCCCCGCAATGTGTGTCTTAATGCTTGATAACGTGTTTTACAGAGATAACGCTGTGAAGCGAGTTTTACAAGGAGCAGGGCATTTAACATTATAGTAATGGCAATCTCGCCAAATTGGCGAGATAGAGCCAAGTTGGCAACTGTTTTGGTGACTGATTTTTGTTGCCAAATTTAGCTAGAAATCGCCAAATGTCGCCAAACTTGGCGACCATTTGGCAAACATTTTCGGTCCCCATGTACATGTATAGGACTTTTCGACTACGATCTGGAAAATTCTCCAAATATCTACCTCTCAGAGTAGTTCGAAAGCGAACTGTATTGCATTGTCTTTTGCGGTGATTTAGCAGTTGTGTGTCAAGTTTAACTGCTATTTGTGCTCTATTGTTGTGTATATTGAGTCTACGAGAACAAGAAGTTCTGGAGTTGTAAAGGAATATGTGAAGAGTTATATTGGAATAAATTTCTGCAAGCTTTGATCTGCTTTGGCTTCAAATCTTTCGAACCCACCAACAATATATTAGTCACTCTGGCCCCCTTACTCAATTATAAAAATGACCTCTTTCCTAATTATATTCACCTGTTTATTCACCAGATCAGAATATTGATTTACAGTCAAACCCCGTTTATGCGAAATCGCTTAACATGAAATCCCGTTTAACGCGATGTAAAAGCAGTTCCCCGTACATAAAACCTAACGTTAATTTATTCGTTTAACACAAAATTCGGTTAGCGCAAACGATTTCGGCGGCCCCACCGACTTCGTGTTACTATACTACTTATTATACTCGCGTTTACTGTATTACTGTATATACTACCTGTGTTTGAATCTTAACAGTCAGACATTTTAACATGTTTATGAAAAACGTTACAACAGCGTTACGAAATTTTTCTATACATTTATAAATAGTGTACATATATATTTTTAAAGTTCTATTTAAAAAAATGTATTTGTTAACAACACTACATGCTTGTAAAAGTTGGCAACACCTGAGCGAATCGAGACATTTCCCGGTGCGTGCTGATTGGCAGATCGTTTGCTCTGAATTGTTCTGGAAAGTTCACCCGCGAGGTTATAAAGAGCGCCAAGGCATGGAATCATGAGATAGTTGGGTTTTCAGAGCGATTCTGAAAGGAGTTCAGCTCTTGTTTACTTTTGAGATGTCTGAATTATCGCCGTGCCTGAAAATGTGCAGGATGAAGCTTTTATTAAAGCTTTTGATAACGTTAACAAATGTTAACAAACTCACTGTAGTTTGAAGAAGTTTTATGAGCCTTTAAACGAGGAATAAATAACCACGTCTATTTTGTAAAGCTGTGTCATTATCTCTTCTGGAAAATTCGCAACAACAGCTTATTTAATAAATTTCTGAACAAAATCTTATTCTAGTAATATACGATAAATGATGTATTCCAATTAACGAACAGAGCAATTAAATAACAAAGTAAAAACCAGAGAAACTAAAAAATCATCTTGGAATATTTTACAGTCGGAGGGAAAAAGTCTCAAACAGCGAATTGACTTACAACCATTATATATACATATATATATGTACAGTAAAAGTAAAATATTCACGAATAAAAGATTACCCACATCTGCAATCTATGCTTAGAATCCATCATTATACGTATGTTTTTATTAAAATAACTCATCCAAACGCTTGGGGAAATATTATAAGCACTTTTTGATAGACAAGAAAATACTTTTTTTCCCCCACCTCTGGTAACAATTTGCTATTTCTTACCAAGTTATGTGACGAAAAAGATTTTGCCCTTGGGAAATTTTCCTTGCTGTCATTTGATGATGGAAACTCTAGCTATATTTCGACACCAGATATTGCATTTGAGAGCTTTAGAGACCTAACTACAAAATTGTTATTTTTCAGTGTGTTTGTAAAAAAAAAATTAGGGGTGAGGAGTATCGCACAATTTTCAATTTCACTAGAACACTAGTCACTGCATTTAACGTCTAATAGCCGACCAAACGGTATAAACTTGCTAGCTTCTAGACCGCGAGGTTGCGGGTTCGAGTCCCGTGCGAGGCATGGGTGTTTGTAAATGTATGTTGGATTGTCTAATGACGAATGTTTCGGTGCATTATAACTCTCGTGTAGCTGACGGCGCCAGATAATCTGAAAACAACCAACTAACCAATTAAAGTCTAATGTATTTTTTTTTATCTTTTAAGTCTTTACGTCAATACCTCCGCAGTGGCGCCATCTGATTTTGTCTGTTGCAATTTTAATTTAAATTTATAATAGATAGACATTGAATAAAAACAATTTATGTCATTTCATTTGGCGATCTTTTTTGTACCTACTCACCAAATTTCAAACCTTTTATAGAAAGTAGTTTTTAAATGCACTGGGCTAAAAGATTGTAACACAGCGAGTATAGGAAATGATCTTTAGTAGGATTTTCTCATAACAAACCTTTATAGAATTGTTACAGTATGGGAAGTGGGGGAATTAACCTTTGACTTTTATGTATAAAGATTTATTAACTCTTATTTTATTTTCAGGAGGTGACGAGCTATATTAACTTAGGAGCCATGCTTCATGTAAACGGAAAGCTTCAAGATGCAGAAAAAGCTTACATGGAAGCTCTCAAACTCAGACCAGACGATCCCATCACTCAGAACAATTTACAGAAGCTTCGAAATTTGCTTGTACCAAAGCGGAGGCGTTGATAGCCGGATGACGCTACTTGAAGAACTTTGTAATGTCCACATAACTCTGGTGGAAACTTCTTCAGGCGCAAAATATCTGCGTTACTTCTTTGGAAGTTACATTCACGCAGCATCAGCTTGAGTTCTCCACCTGACATCAAGATATCAAAATTCTTTTGAAGCGACATCAAGTTGCGGTTTCTTCAGTAGACTTGAAGACATCAGTAAAATTGTCTCTTGAAGTTACACCACGTTATGAGTTCTTTATTGGACACGAAGACATTCATCTTCAGTTTAAAGTAACGGAAGTACGTACTGGTCTACGTCTGAGTCACCACACACAAGGAGTTGGCGCCAATTGTCTTGGCGATACTTTCAACTTCGTCGCCAATCGCTCCTCGTGTTTTAAATTTTCCTAGAATAGCTATTGATATATCCAATCTATAGAGTACTGTTTAAACTCTGCACTGACTTTCCGAAGAAGCTCCAGAGGCTGGGTATGCGAAGACAATTTCGTTTAATTTTATTGGTTAAATGGCAGAAACCAGATTTTGTGCGCACCATTTTTTTTTTTTTTTCGTGCACCATGTGTGAACTAAGTGTTGAATGTTGCGGAGCTTTCTTTTCCTCCAGAAAAAAAAAAACTGCTGTAAAGTAAATGCTGAATGGACGAAAGAATCACTTATTATTTATAAAAAAATGTAAATAGTTACGCTTACTTATACCGCAACCTATCTTATATTTTAGTGAGAATTTTAATTTAAATTGTTGATATTTCTTGAAATACGTTATTGTGTATATATGATATGTTGCACAAAACTCCTGCTAAGTTCTTGCTGTATATGATTCGCAATATGGAAATTACGTTTTGTTTTATACGTTTTCACTGGTGATATTTTAGTAATTATACGTATTTTTTTTCTCTCTTTCACATCATTCGAGGACCAATGCTAACAAGATTTCGAATTGTAGATAGATTTCGCAAATTCCAAGTGTTTCGTCAACATTTTCTGCTCTGCTATATAAATCCATTAAATATATAATTCTATCAACTACAAACGCTGTAGATTGTTGTACCGAATCAAGAGAATTTAAGGATATTTGGATAAATTGTGAAAAAAATGTAGATATTAAAAGTACCAAAAAGTACTTAGAGAAACGTACTTTAAGTCGATGAGTAAATTCACCTGGAATTTATCTTGGGGAAAAAATTGTGGGAAAAGTGCAATGAATATTAAATTTGTGTAAAAAAAAAGAAAAAAAAAACTTTTAGAATTGATTCCCTACAAATAATCTAATAAAAAAATTGTTTTACAAAGTTTAAAGATTAAATAGATCTGAATTTGTATTAATTATAAAGTAATTGATTACAATTCCACTAAACACAATCTTTATTTTGATAATAAAAGCTATTGATTACATAACTAGTAATCCACTAGTAATATTTGAACACAATTCAACCTCCCTTTCAAACCGAAATAATTGGCCAAAAACCTCAGTCATACAACTAGTAAACCACTTAAAATTATATTGGCACATATTAACCCTCTTTTACATTAAGGTAATTGTCCACATTGCAAACCTGTCTCAGATTACGGTAATTAGCCACAATTCTCACTATCTTTCATTAAAGTGTCCAAACAGGAAGTCTTCTTTTAAAATGTTAGCTAAAATAATCTCACTCATCATAAACAAGTTAAAGTGATTCATCACAATTCCAACCCATTCTCAGAACTGGCCACATCTCAGAGCCATCAAAATATTTGGCAAAAATACTCTAAATCTTCAGTCATATAACTCGTAATCCGCTTGAAACTATATTTGCCACGATTCAACACTCTCCAAAAATTAAGGTAATTAGCCACATTGCAAATCTCTCCCAAATTATGGTAATCGTTCATAATTCCACCCTTTCTTTAACTAAAGTAATTGTCCAAAATGCAAGTCTCCAGTTTAAACGTTAGCAAAAATAATCACACACATCATAATCAAGTTGAAGTAATTCATCACAATTCCACCAATTCCCAGAATTGGTCACATTTGAGAACCATGGCCAAAAAACTCTAAATCTCTAGTTACAACACAACTCCTAATCCGCTTAAAGTTATATTTCCCACAATTCAACACTCTCCCAAAATCAAGGTAATTAGCCACATTGCAAACTAAATTACGGTTATCGGCCATAATTCCACCCTCAAATTAAATGAATTCATCACAACCCATTCCCAGAATTGGCCACATCCTCAGATTGCGATCATTGGCATAGTTTGTATAACAAGAAAATATTGCTCAAAATTGCAATTCGTTTAATATTTAAAAAAAAAAAAAAAAAAACCAGAGAGGTAAAGGACAAAATACTTATGGTACCAGTGCGAATGGGAGTGTTTACTTGGTGTGCTCGGGTTTTTCCGCCCTGACTCGGCCTATCTCGCCTCACCTACTCTCCTTCTGGAGTCGGTTTTTTTTGGCACGAGTCAAAGGACCCGAGTCTTCCCGAGAGGCGAGTTCGTAAATTTGCCTCCATTTCGACTGAGTCAAAGCGAGAGTGAACTTGGTTATCTCGCAGTGCGATATTGGCCGATATCTCGCCCGAACTACTCGGTAAGAGCCTCTTCAAGAGTGTACTGGTACCATTACAGGGTTGTTAGTAAATGTTTGACAACTGCCCCAAATAATTACAGGTGACTTTAATCATTCTTTAGAAACACAAAACTGGCTTTCAGTGCTGCTAAACGGTGGACCCTAATTGTTAATTCAATCTAGTCACAACACTATTAGAGTAAACTCCTGTTGATTTGATATAGGTATCGCTTCTGTAGCAGTGAAATGGTCAAGAAATGCCGGCACATAAGTTCAACCGGTACTTACGTATTATCCCGTCGTCCATCTAACATTCGCCAAATGGTGTGACAACGCGCCAATAATGGTTGACGTCAATACCACTTGGATCAGAATACTTTAGTGGTTCACTTTTAAAGCAACAAAATTATTATCTGTTAGGGGTTCTGTCTGCCTATCACAAGAAAACAAGAATATCCGCATCCAGCTTGTCTAGCGTTGTCTGTTTCCATGGAAACAAGACCCCTTTTCCATGGATGATTTCAAGACAAGTTTTGCTTGTATAACGAAAGCCATGAACCAGACTTACTGGCGGGAATTATTCTTTTAATAGACAGACAGTACTAGGTTTGGTTGCCAATAATGGCTTAGTGTGACATCATAACACCTCACAAATTTAGATTCGAATGCTTTTTATGGCACATTTGGAAAGTAACCAACTGACTAGATAAAATTTTTTTTGTTTCCTCTTTAAATCATTTAAGGAAGAGGTTTAATAATTTTACTTCAATGAAGGCGGATTATTTTTTAAAGATTTTTCGACAGTAAAATGGTTGACAGATCTACACTAACTTTGATGGTCCACGGGGTAATTCAGAAGTACCGTTCTATCTCTAGTAAAAAAAAAAAAAGTTCTTCCACTTATGGTATGTGCCTGAATGATAGCTGTGATGGGATTAGTGAAAGATGAGCTGTATAAAATATAGAAGTATAGATGAATATATATATGACGAGCAAACTGAGTGTGTATGGGATATGAAAGGAGAATGTGGAATTTTGTTTTGATTCTTTAAATGCATTGTTTCAAATTCACTTTTTTTATTTTTCACGAAAATAAATTAATAAATTGGAATTTTGATCCTGTGAATTCAGAGTTTTATTTCTATTAAAGACCTAAATTTTGTACACGAATAGACAGCCGAAAATTTGCTTAGGCCATCACCATATAACATGGCTGTGGTTAGATGATTGCAACTGTGATGTGATTATCTAAACTAAATGGTCATGTGATGTGGTGTTGAATAAAAAAAGGCCAAGACAAAAAGGAGTCATCGTCGAAATTCGTACCTGTACTATCGCCAATTGGTGAGAAAAAACGGTCACCAAGAGCGATTTTATTCATAGTTGGCAAACCAGTCGAAAATTGTATCGCATGGTTAGGGTTAAGACATTACGATATGGTTTGGCGTCTTGACATATAAATAATTCTTAAATCCGTTAAAAAAACAAAAATTTCAATAATTTAAATTAACTGTCATTTATATTTATGATTTTAAATAATTGACCTATTATATTTAAAGAGAACATGTTAAACAGTAAAATGTTTACAATTCCATAATTGATACTATTTCACTTCAATATTAAAAAAAAAAAAAAAAAAAAAAAAAAAAACGAGTTACAAAGAATCTTTTTAAAATAAAATTATTATGTTCATAACAATTTCTAGTTTATTTTCCTATCCTTGCTTAAAAATTATATAAAAAAAATTTATAATAGTTATTCCTGACGCATTTTGATTCAAAGATATCTACAGTAAAAAATAAATAAGAATTATATATAAAATTAAGAGTTAATTACTCCAGCAAGGAATATTTCAAGTTTTCCAATTATAATCAAATTATGTTTTACATTTTCTTTAAGGAAATTGGCTTTTCAAGCATAATAAATACACAGTAATTTTAATAAAGCTCTGTATTTCAAAGTATTTTAAATTTTTTAATCTCTATGCCATTAAAAGGTCTTCAGGAATTATTATTTGATTTTTATCAACCATTAAAGTTAAAAAATTTTAACTTAAAATACATTCTTACAATAATTTTAGTTTTAGTATCGTATGTATGGAAGATATTATTTTAAAACAAGTTTTCTTCATTATAATTCCTTACAACTAACATTTTTGATCTGATAAACAATTATGTTATTACTGAAGGGAAATATGTCATTAAATTAAAAAAATAAATTCTAAAAAATATTCCGGTATAAAAACAAATATGCACTATGAAGTATTTTTAAATAAATTTTTTAGAAGTTTATAATTTACTTTTTAAGAGTGTGTGTGGTTACTATTACTAAGTATGCACAATCAGTAGTTATATAATTTACGAAATTAGTTCATTAGTCTAGGTACATATGTCGTGGGGATGTAATATTCAACTTTATTGTAACAACTATTGTAAAAAGCGAACTTACGCACTGTAAATGACAAGCATCCAGTTGTAAAACAAAAAGTAAACATTGTTTTTCTCTTATAACTGATTCTGCATTATCTCACTTTGATATGTCTTGCAGCACAATGCAAAATTTCCTTCTTTGTAAAATAAACAATGCATGTTCACTACTAAGTATTCAGACGTTATTTATTGGATGATCCCTCGTTATGTTATGTATCGCGGTTCTTCCTTGCAATGAAGATTCCTTCTGAAGAAATAAATATTAAACAAAAAAAATATTTGACTACTGTCTTAATTTTTTTTGAAAAATAAATCTATTATTGTACTAATTGGAAGAGAAAAACGTTTATAGGGGGCTAAGAACTCAACTTCCTTGCAATGAAGATTCCTTCTGAAGAAATAAATATTTAAAAAAAAATAAAAAAAAATATTTGACTACTGTTTTAATTTTTTTCGAAAAATAAATCTATTATTGTACTAATTGGAAGAGAAAAACGTTTACAGGGGGGTTAAGAACTCAACTTCCTTGCAATGAAGATTCCTTCTGAAGAAATAAATATTAAAAAAAAAAAATTATTTGACTACTGTCTTAATTTTTTTTGAAAAATAAATCTATTATTGTACTAATTGGAAGAGAAAAACGTTTATAGGGGGCTAAGAACTCAACTTCCTTGCAATGAAGATTCCTTCTGAAGAAATAAATATTTAAAAAAAAAAAATATTTGACTACTGTTTTAATTTTTTTCGAAAAATAAATCTATTATTGTACTAATTGGAAGAGAAAAACGTTTACAGGGGGGTTAAGAACTCAACTTCCTTGCAATGAAGATTCCTTCTGAAGAAATAAATATTAAAAAAAAAAAATATTTGACTACTGTCTTAATTTTTTTCGAAAAATAAATCTATTATTGTACTAATTGGAAGAGAAAAACGTTTATAGGGGGCTAAGAACTCAACTTCCTTGCAATGAAGATTCCTTCTGAAGAAATAAATATTTAAAAAAAAAAAAAAAAAAAAAAAATATTTGACTACTGTTTTAATTTTTTTCGAAAAATAAATCTATTATTGTACTAATTGGAAGAGAAAAACGTTTATAGGGGGTTAAGAACTCAACTTCCATGCAATGAAGATTCCTTCTGAAGAAATAATTAAAAAAAAATAAAATATTTGACTACTTTCTTAATTTTTTTTGAAAAATAAATCTATTATTGTACTAATTGGAAGAGAAAAACGTTTACAGGGGGTTAAGAACTCAACTTTCTTGCAATGAAGATTCCTTCTGAAGAAATAAATATTAAAAAAAATAAAAATATTTGACTACTGTTTTAATTTTTTTCGAAAAATAAATCTATTATTGTACTAATTGGAAGAGAAAAACGTTTACAGGGGGGGTTAAGAACTCAACTTCCTTGCAATGAAGATTCCTTCTAAAGAAATAAATATTAAAAAAAAAAAAAAAAAAAAATATTTGACTACTGTCTTAATTTTTTTCGAAAAATAAATCTATTATTGTACTAATTGGAAGAGAAAAACGTTTATAGGGGGTTAAGAACTCAACTTCCTTGCAATGAAGATTCCTTCTGAAGAAATAAATATTAAAAAAAAAAATATTTGACTACTTTCTTAATTTTTTTTGAAAAATAAATCTATTATTGTACTAATTGGAAGAGAAAAACGTTTACAGGGGGTTAAGAACTCAACTTCCTTGCAATGAAGATTCCTTTTGAAGAAATAAATTATAAAAAAAAAAAAAAAAAAAAAAAAAAAAATATTTGACTACTGTCTTAATTTTTTTAAAAAAATAAATCTATTATTGTACTAATTGGAAGAGAAAAACATTTACAGGGAGTTAAGGACTCAAAATTATGTAATCTTTTTATTAAAGAGGTAGTTATCTGAAATTTTTTTTATGCTGTACTGTACTATGATTTGAATATGAAATAACTATTTAATATTTTCTAATTTAAAAATATATATATTTTTTTTTAAATTAAAAAACAAAATTTTGACAATACCTAAATTTGATATGTTTAATAAATTCTTTTAATCACTTCATATTTACATTAAATTACTATTCTTATAATCCATATCATAAAGTGTTTTCACGATTTTTTTATAAAATATTTAGAAAAAATGTTAAAAATTATTTAGTGCAAAAACTATTAAAAAAACCCCATAGTATGCTAAACTCCAAAAACTTCTTAAAAAGAGTTAAACCAAAATACACAATCCCTAAAAAGAATTGAATATATATAAAAAATAATTGAGGAAAGTTTCATATATTTGTGACAAGCAGTTTTTAAGTTATATCCATTAAAATAAAAAAATAAAGGGATAAAAAGCCATGACTGATGAAAACATTCTCAAGGTAGTACGTCTGCGATACATATGTTATGAAACAAAAACTAAACTATTTCAAGATCTACTATACTAAACTTCAACTTAACTAGACATCACTTAGACGGTAGATCGTCACAGTGCTCATAGGTATTTAATCCATTTTGGCGGCGTGAAAGCATAATGTTCGCCAAACCACAACCCTGTAGAGAACAAAAGACTATAAGGTTTGGCGAGAATTATGTCTTCACTCCGCCAAAATGGATTAAATACCTATGAGCACTGTGACGATCTATCGTCTAAGTGATGTCTAGTTAAGTTGAAGTTTAGTATAATTATAGAAACATTATTTTTATGTCACTTTATTCATTTTTTTTTTTTTTTTTTTCTCCTTCTCATTTTGTACAAAATAAAAAAAAATAAGTATTTTTTTTTTTTTTTTAATTTTGAGTATCAGATCCCCACCGCTGAAAAGGTTGATTTACACTTTGCCAGTGTATGAAACGCCAGCCAAGGGTTGGCATTCCGATCAGAGCAGGACAGTGTGCTGATATGAATGCCAACTTTGCTTTTACACTGTGCCAGCAGCTTGAACAGTCTAATTGTTGAGCAATCTTTGCGCCCCCTGTCGGTGGACAAGTGCAGGTGTTCGGATGGCGGGAGTTGATGCGCCAGTAAACAGAAATTATTTTATCGACTGGAGTCACCAACCAGAAGTAATCACGGGAAAAACTGGTTTCTCCTGGGACTGGAATGATGCGTTTATACAGTATTAGCTCTGACGTTATATGACTGTCGATCTCAACTGGTGCGCCGCCTGGTATGTAAATCATTTTTAAGTTGAAAAGTGCTGGCATCACATGACTGGCAATTAAAACTGGCGCTCGGACTAGTAACTTGTAAATCAGCCTTTATTGATGGCTTTTTGTTAAATAGTTGCTCTTGGTAGGTTGTTTTGGATTATGCAAGCTGCATGTGCTGTATGTGGACTATACTGAACCTAAATATTTTAACAACTACTCTGGATCGTAACAACGTCTGAATTACTGATACTAGTACGAATTAAAAGGAGTTATCCCGAGAGATTTTTCAAGGAAGAATTTCTCGTTTGCGTCCTTAATAGACAATTCAA
Source organism: Linyphia triangularis (assembly GCA_963978545.1). Lineage (NCBI taxonomy): Eukaryota > Metazoa > Arthropoda > Arachnida > Araneae > Linyphiidae > Linyphia > Linyphia triangularis. Next base: position 85,689,688 of record OZ021728.1, read on the forward strand.
TTAAGTATAACGAATAGATAAATAATTAAGTATAACGAATAGATAATTAATTAAGTATAACTGAATTATAATTCATTTACTTAGAAAACAAAATAAAAAAAAATTGTTACCGAAAACACTCATAATTATAAAGAGTCTACAGTTAAACAGTTGTAATTAGTTGGTTTATTGTGGAAGCGATAAAAAAAAAACCATCTTAAATATAAATTTTAGAATTTTCTAGATGCTAATAGCGGGGAAAATAATAAAAAAATCCATTTCATACAGTTTGATCAGACATCACAGGGCTAATATGTATGAATTTTGTATTTTTAAGAGTAACGGTACGTTCTTTATATGATTTTATTAAACATATAAAATTTAATTTAAAATTAACTATTATGTATAAACTATTTTCCTCTAAACTGGTTAAACACAACAGTGAAATCTAGAGAAAACAAGTTAAAATTGGATCATTAGCCTGTCACTGAATATTTGTTCTTTCTTCCCAACCATTCATATTCCCATTTTATAATCCTGCAAATTTGTTGACTCCATTGTTTTTCTTACCAGGGGACCTTAGCCGAACAAACGGTATAGTGGTTAGCGTGCTAGCCTCTAGACAGCGAGGTTGCGGGTTCGAGTCCCGTGTTGGTATGGGTGTTTGTAAATGTGTGTTGGCTTGTCTAATGACGAATGTTTTGGCGCATTATGGCCCTGGCGCCAGAAAATCTGAATACTGAATACAACCAGGGGACCTTACGGTCTCGGAAATTCAGATCAGAATGAGACTCGGCAGATTAGTAGTATACCCTAAGGGTATCCACACAGTAAAGCAATAAAGCGCACTAGCCAGAAGATTCCGAGAAAACAGGCTCTAAGTTGTTACGCGCAGCTTATATACTAGTAAGAGATTTTTGCTGCACAACTGCCAGGTGCTAACATAAGTGGTCAGTGTGCTGGGTTCCCGTACGGACGATCCTGGTTCAATACCTCGTGAAGTAATTATTTTTTTTTTAATTTATAAAATGACTGTTACAGCTAATTGAAATTTCTATTGAAGATAGTACTTTATTTGCAGTTGCAGAATAAAAATCTCTTCTAGTATATAAGTAACACTTCAGAGCCTGTTTTCTCGGAATCTTCTGGCTGGTGCACATTATTGCTTTACTGTGTGGATACTCTTAAGGTATACTACCAATCTCCCGAGTCTCATCCCGATCTGAATTTCCGAGGCCGTAAGGTCCCCTTGTTAGTTCAGTGCTGCGCGTGTTTAAAATTCCGAGTTTTAAGAAGTTGGTTGTATTCAGATTATCTGGCGCCGTCAGCAACACGAGGGCTATAATGCGCCGAAACATTTCGTCATTAGACAAGCCAACATACATTTACAAACACCCATGCCAACACGGGACTCGGAACCCGCAACCTCGCTGTCTAGAAGCTAGCACGCTAACCACTATACCGTTTGGTCGGCTTCAGTTGTTGGTTGTATTCAGATTATCTGGCACCGTCAGCAACACGAGGGCTATAATGCGCCAAAAACATTCGTCATTAGACAAGCCAACATACATTTACAAAGACGGCACTCGAACCCGCAACCTCGTGGTCTAGAAGCTAGCACGCTAACCTCTATACCGTTTGGTCGGCTTCAGTTGTTGGTTGTTTTCAGATTATCTGGCACCGTCAGCAACACGAGGGCTATAATGCGCCAAAAACATTCGTCATTAGACAAGCCAACATACATTTAAAAACACGGGACTCGAACCCGCAACCTCGTGGTCTAGAAGCTAGCACGCTAACCTCTATACCGTTTGGTCGGCTTCAGTTGTTGGTTGTATTCAGATTATCTGGCACCGTCAGAAACACGAGGGCTATAATGCGCCAAAAACATTCGTCATTAGACAAGCCAACATACATTTACAAACACGGCACTCGAACCCGCAACCTCGTGGTCTAGAAGCTAGCACGCTAACCTCTATACCGTTTGGTCAGCCCGAGTTTTAAGAAGAACTTTTTAGTTTGAGTTTCGGTTGAGATAAATGCCATCCAGAGAACTTGTTAATTCCTCTGATCGTTTTTGTTATTTTTGGGTAACTCTTAGAGCAAAAACTACAAAGAAACGTCTGATATGTTGCCAAATTTGATCACAATCTCAAAATTATTCTACTACTAGCGCTACTAATGGATAGTTTACTACCACCATTTCTAATAAAATCATGCCTTATGAAACATTTATAAATTCAACCTGTTTCTGGAATTTTCGCCAAAAGTCGTTTCTATAGTCGTTTTTTGCGACATTCGTATCTGAAATATAGCATCTGGTAGGCATTTAGTGATCGCTTTGTGTGCAACTAAATTTCGTCGGAGTTGGCGAGATTTTTGGGTACTTACGTATTGTTCCATCGGTCGTGTGCGAGCCAAAAATTTCGCCAAATGGATTCCCTTAGTCCTGTGGTCGGAGCACTCATTAGTCAAAAGAGCCCTAGAGCAAAATTACAATGACTTGGATTTCTTTTGAGAGTAAAATTTCATTTCAAGAGCAATGCTTTTATTAGTTAAATTAGCTACTAGCATTAAATAAAACCAGATATCATAATATACTAATAATCTTATTAATTGATAAATTTTACGTCGTATGTATTCTTTGATAAATTGGTCTTCAAATTTCTACTTTTTTAAATGAGCAGACACGATGGTGATTGTGATACCGTCACCCACCAATGTTTGGTTCCCTAGTGGTGAAGTTCTGGGCATTTCCGAATATGCAAAAACGGGTAAATATCTCTTTGAAAGACCTCGTAGAAGGCTAATGTAGATCTTCTTTAAGATAATGTGTTTCGATTAACCTTCCAACTAGATCTTATAAGAACTGAAATAATTCAGTTTGAAGAATAGCAAGCTCAATCACAATAAAATTAACTTTATTTTATTTTTGCATAATTTTATTTTTGCTTCGAGGAAAGACGGTTCTATGTTCCTAGATATCTAGTATCGAACAAAACAAAAATTTTACAATTTATTAATAAAATTGCGTTTTAATTTTCTTAAATAAACTAGTTTGTTCTTTACTAGCATCTGAATGTACACACGAAGCTCTATCCCCCCCCCCCCCCTAATTCCCTACAACTTGATTATGCGGAAATGAAAACGAAATTCTGCTTTTAAACATTTCTTTTTTTTTTAAAAGATAAAAATCTTTAAACATTTCATCTTAGTGGAAGGAATCAATCAAGAAAAATATTTTTCGTTACATCTCAATTCCGTGCACTAGCTTCAAATTCGGAACGAATATTTCCCAAAGGAGTAAAAAATGCAAAAAACTTTCCCTTTTTCTCATCACAATTTAAAACGTCCAACAGTTACTCTACTATAACCCTTTTTCTTTCCGAAATGGCACGTTTTATTCTTTTAAACAAGACAAAAAAAATCGTTTCCGGTTTCTTTTTTTTCAAACACGCATGACCAAACCCGTACAAACATAAGAAAAAAAAAATAATCGAATAATTTTTTCCGACGGATTTCTAGAAATTATTCATAGGAATGAACATGGCAAAATCGTGGCATTTTTTCCATAATCAGAGTAAAGCTTCCCTCTTCCCTCAAAGCTGCTAGACAAAAGAGATAACCGGTCTCATAAGTTTTCTGTGACGTCACTAGAAATCAGACTGAATACAAATATATCCATTTGCGTGATGCCAATAAAGAAAAGATCAATTTCAAAAGCACATAAAATGAACGCAACGTGTTTAAAATAAGTTGTATATAATGAAATTATGACATCGAAATACAGAGTACCTATTTCCCTATTTACTTGTCAATAACATTAAGTAATAAAAGTATTGCAATCCGATTTTTTTCTTTTTATTTTTCATTTCCACACGTTTTGGAACGTGCTGAGGAAAAAAAAAATTAAAAAAAATAGCGGTGTGGAATATTGCAAAACCTTCAATTACTACTATAATACTGGTATACTAAACTCCAACTTAACTTGACATCACTAGACGATAGATCTTCACCGTGCTCATAGGTAATTAATCCATTTTAGCGGAGTGAAGATATAATTCTCGCCAAACCTTATAGCCTTTTGTTCTCTATAGGGTTGTGGTTTGGCGAACATTATGCTTTCCCGCCGCCAAAATGGATTAAATGCCTATGAGCACTGTGACGATCTACTGTCTAGTGATGTCAAGTTATGTTGAAGTTTAGTACAATTGCATTTAAATTTGATATGGAATGGTGTTATTTACCGTTTTCATATCTTCTGTCATTTAAATAAAAAGAGCCAGCTAGGCCATATTTTTGACAGTCTTTGCTTGGGCTGAATAAAAAAATAAAATGTGGCGAAATTGGCAATGTTAATCGATAAACCTTACATTATCCTTTTTGGTGGGTGAAACTGGTTGACGGCCGATGCTCAAGGGCAAAGAACTCTGGGTTAAAGGTATTCGTTTTTCAACTTTTTAAGCTTTTATCGTATTTCTACGAGAATTTCGGAGGTGGGGACAGCATTACCAGACCTTGGATTTAAAATTGTTCGGTAGGCATTTCTTCACAATGCATTTTCGACATAACATATTTAACAACTTTTTTCCTATTGAATTATCAATTGTATTTCAAAAAACTAAGTCTTCCCACTTTCAAAATTACTAATAAAAGCATTATGTCAAAATATAGGAGTGGGGAAAACAACAACGTATTATTAAAAATCAACGCCTGGCAACGCTGGGTGGAGACGTTTAGAACACCTTAGGAGAAATTAGTCCAGCGATTTTAATCAAAATTGTTGATTGGTTGGTTGTATTCAGATTATCTGGAGCCGTCAGCAACACAAGGGCTATAATGCGCCGAAACATTTCGTCATTTAAAAAACCAACATACATTTACAAACACCCATGCCTAATACGGGACTCGAACCCGCTACCTCGCGGTCTAGAAGCCAGCACGCTAACCACTATACCGTTTGGTCGGCATCAAAATTGTTGAAGCCGTTCTTTAGCAATTGCTGAAAAACATAATATTTTCATGATTTCAACCTTATGCGTATGGGCAATTTTGACGCAAACCTTAATGGCAGGTCCCAAGGCCACTACAAACCTGTACAGTAAATTTGAACATCGTAGGTCAATTCGTACGGGAGTTATGTTGATCACGTACTCAAACATTTTTTCAAAACCACTTTTTTGAAGTCAAGATGTTCCAAAATATTTTTTTTTTTCTTCTTTTTTTTGACCGACCGAAAACGTTACTTTATAATACTTTATGTATTTATTCATACCTTAACAAATGGTAAATTAAAGTAAAATGCGGTTTAGAAAAAATGTGTGTTCGGGACTGTCTGTCTTTGGTTAACATAACTCTCGAATGGATTGGACCAGTGACATTCAACTTTTGTATTTAGGCTAATGGTGGCCATGGTACTTGTCATTAAGACTTTCGTTAAAATTGCGCATCAGAGTAGTTGTCAGTGAAAAATTAGTATTTCAACAGTTGTCAGAAAACGGATTTAACATTTTTGATCAAAATCGCTCTGGTAAAGCCTCTTGAAAGGTGTTCTAAACATCCCCACCTCCGAAACACCCGAACAAACCGATAAAGGCGTAAAAAGTGGAAAATCAAGCAGAGTTTTCTTGACTTGAGCTCTGCTCATCATCGACTGCACCTCCTCCGTTTCACTCCCTCGAAAGGATAATGTAACAATTATAAAAATACATAGCGCGAATTTTGTGCGATGTTTTTTCTTTAAATGTAATAATTATCGCCAAAACAAGGTCAAACTGGTTATTTTTTTTTAATCAATGAAAATTTGAAAACAGCCAATTACACCAATAGAGGTTATATTTAAAGGCAGTGTCGGTAGTATAGTACAATTGAAAGTTGTGTGATGTTCGACACCTCTATTTGTATTACCCATATCTCCACTGTATCTTAGAATATTTTAAACTTTTAATAATTTCTTATGTTCGATATTCACCTACTAGTGAATATAAACCCTGAAATCAACGTTTGAGCCAAACAATACTCAGTATTCCAGTACGAACAGCAATTGTTTCTTCAAAAATTAAATGAAAGCAATTGATTTAAAATAAATGAGTTGTTAATCACACCTAAACCATGCGGGTCATGTCTGAAAAGCCTAAACAATACTGTTACGAATTTTTGTATATTTGTAAATATTTCGTAGTGTTAATTTTGTAAATAGTAAAATTTATGTACATTTCGCATAAGGCAGTGCAATAGTTCGTCGTTAGCTTGCTTCCCCGCAATGTGTGTCTCAATGCTTGATAACGAGTTTTACAGAGGTAACTCTGGGAAGCGAGTTTTACAAGGAGCAGTGCATTTAACATTATGGTAATGGCAATCTCGCCAAATTGGCGATGGTTTTGGCGACTAATTTTTGTCGCCAAATTTGGCGAGAAATCGCCAAATGTCGCCAAACTTAGCGACCATTTGGCGACATTTTTGGTCCCCATGTACATGTATAGGACTTTTCGACTACAATCTGGAAAGTTCTCCAAATATCTACCTCTAGAAGTTTCACGTATGTTCGCCTCCCCTATAAAAGCTCAAGAGAGCGGGTGATGGAGTTAGTTGTGATTTTGAGTCACTGAATTAGTTGACTAGTGAGTTGACTGAGTTGAGTCAGTGAGTTGACTGGAATTACTGTATTGAGATACTGAGTCTCGTGAGCATTCAGAGAGTTCCGAAAGCGAACTGTATTGCATTGTCTTTTGCAGTGATTTTAGCAGTTGTGTTGTCAAGTTTTTAACTGCTGTTTTGTGCTCTATTGTTGTGAAAAGTGCTGTATTGTGTCTACTAGAACGAGAAGTTCTGGAGTGGTAAAGGAATCTGTGAAGAGTGATATTGTAATAAATATCAGCAAGTTTGGATCTGCTTTGTCTTCAAATCTTTCGAACCCATCCTACGCAACAATACAAATATCTTCCGATGATTACCATGTGGTGTTAAATATTTGGTTATATAGTTCTTATTGTGTTTACTAACATTCGATTTTATTCAAACATTCTCTACAACAAAATAATTTTGTATAATCTCTATACCCACAAATAATATTATCTCAGTGCACTTTTATACAAGGAAAAATGAAAACGTCAGCAAAGAAACATTTACATAAACCGGGTACTTGCACATTTAGATAAACTCGGCACACTTTCCAAAAACCACTTCTTTGGCCAAAGTGCAACAGACAGCCCCTCGGAACGAAAATCCTGTAACTACCAACAGTTATGTATTGTCATTAATCTGTACTTCAAAACCTCATAAACCTAAGTCACAATTAAGCAACTATACTGGAAAGGAAACAAACTTAACACTTCTCTCATTGAACTCTATTTAACACTCTGTAATAATTCTCGCTGAATGCTTTAGAATTTTTACTTTTAACTAACCATGAAATTGTAAACATAGGGTAATGATTGGTTGGTTGTTTTCAGATTATCTGGCGCCGTCAGCAACACGAGGGCTATAATGCGCCAAAACATTCTTCATTAGACAAGCCAACATACATTTACAAACACCCATGCCTTACACGGGACTCGAACCCGCAACCTCGCGGTCTAGAAGCTAGCACGCTAACCACTATACTGTCTGATCGGCCACAAGGTAATGAAAATATTGTATTTGATATTTTTTTTTTTTTTCATTTGAAACATGCCGAGTTCCAAAAAGTTCTCTAGAAAAAAAGTCTGAGTGTCCGTGGTCAGTATGATTTCCGAACAGAATGACCTACGATGTTAAAATTTTGTATACGGAGTGGCCATGAAAACTGTCATAAATATTTTCGTCAAAATTACGCATGCGCAAAAGATAGCTGCCATTGAAAAATGTATGTTTTTAAGCTTTTGCTAAAAAACGGGCATTCACGATTTTGATCAAAATGGGAATGAAGCCATTCACTTAGCATGAAAATGATTCAGGATCAAATTCATAATTGGATTGTCGTTCTTTAAGATTTCTTCTCAAAGGCAATAAGCCGACCAAACGGTATAGTGGTTAGCGTGCTAGCTTCTAGACCGCGAGGTTGCGGGTTCCGAGTCCCGTGTTGGCATGGGTGTTTGTAAATGTATGTTGGCTTGTGTAATGACGAATGTTTCGGCGCATTATAGCCCTCGTGTTGCAGACGGCGCCAGATAATCTGAATTCAACCAACCAACTCAAAGGCAATAAATGCAATGGCGATTGAGGCTGCCTTTTGGAACCTTTATTTGTTTTCTTCCATCTGATTGTGTTGCAGTTTTATCTCGAAACACATTTCTTAAGGCGATCCAACTGATATTCTACAGTTTTAACTATATTTCGAAGGCGCATAGCCTTAAAGTGGCTATAGCACCAGATAATGTATAAATAAACCACTAGCAAATATATCAAGAGACTAATAGTTCTTCAGAGTCAAACAGCTGAAAAATATAGTTACTGAAATCCCTATAAAGTAAATCTGAGATTTGGTAAAAAGAAAATCTTAGATTTGGTATAAAGTAAATCTGCGGTTTCATAAGATTCGGCCTTTTATTTACTGAAGCACGTCCACTGATTTATTAACTGTAACTTCCTGGTAATAGTGCATGCTTTGCTATTAAACTGAAGCCAAAGAAGACCTAACAATCACCATAGTTAGCTATATTAATGACTCACTCCATGAACTAGTTAACCTCTGCCACCTAATACATAGCATTAAATGAGAGATAGTATGACATCTATTTAATTGTCTGCTTGTGGAAAAGAATTCGTTCAAGATCTATCCAGAAGTTATAGTTGAAGATCAGTGGACACGTCAGTTCCCCATTTTTTTTTCTTTCTTTTTCTTAACACTCTGATTTACTATTGATAAGATAAAGCCAAAATCTCAATCCACTCCTGAGAATGAGATTTGCTGCAAACTTCCGATTTTTAACCCTGTAAAGAATTCCTTATAGAGGGAGTTTTAGCTTTTCTTTTTGAAGGTATAATTTCTGAAAAGTGTTAAAATGCTCAACTCGTATTCGCCAAAATGTTGGTAGTAACTTTCGATTCCTAATGGCTCAGTTTTCATTAAAACAGCTATTTCGTTAACGTAGTTGTTATTAGAACAGGTATTCATATAACGCCGTTTCATTGGAATTGGTATTCCAATCAGAGGTGGTGCCAGTGGGGGGGGGGGGGGCTGGGGAAAACTGTAGCACACCTTTGGTCAAGCTTAACCCCCCCCCCACCATCGGGGAAAATTAGATTTTCGTCGGGGAATGAATTTTAATTTCATTTTTAAAAGTGTATATAGTTTTTGTGAAAAATCTAAAATATTTTTCATATTTTTCAGTAATTATTATGATTTGTAGCACAGTCAAACATCATCCAACTCCGACAGACAAATATCGCCAGCTTCAACAACATTCAAATTCGTAGTCCCACTACTCGTTTTTCAGCAAATAATTGCAGACACGAGAGATCAGATGAAGACTTCCCCCACTCCCATACGAACGCTGGATAAAGAACACAACAGAATGACGGGGAGGGAATCACTTGTGAAAAATCAATAGTATTTTCCAGGAATTTGTAGACCCTCAAGCAATTCGTCCGTCAACTATCCCCAACTATCACAGAGTAGACAATTTTATTGGGGGTATATATTTTTCAACCTTCTGTCGCAAAGGGGTGCTCTTGCAGCTCCTGGGTGGTATCCATGACGTGTTAACAAAAAATAAAAACAACATTCCCTCTTTTACATCGTCTATAATAGTGTACAAAATAATCAGTTTTGGAGCGATTTTCTGTGTCGCTCGAGATGGGAAAACATTACAACCCATTCTTTGCACTTTATGTTGTTAATACTATACTTAGAAAGTAGTAAGGTATCTTATAGCTTGTTAAAGATCACATTCATGACAAGAATAAGACTTCACGAATAATAGAAATCCTCGGTAAGAAGTTTTTTTCATTGCCGTTTATATTGAAGAACTGTATATTGTCTCGAAACATTTATTGGGACATTTATTGAGAAATGTGATCTATCGTCCAAATTTTCACCTCGCTGTTGTACTGCTCGAATGTCCCACCAAATTATCCCGCTTTTCCCTCCGGGAAATAAGCGTTGGGTAGACATTTTTGCCCATTTTCCACCAGCGCTTTATTGAAACTGCCAATATTATGAACATTGTGGAATTAAGCTTTAGTTTGGCTGGCAAAACTGAAGCCGTTGAAAGGACATTTTCTATTGATGATAAAATTTGGACTTCTGAGATGACACAACTTTATGTGGACACTCTGAAATTTTTGTTAAGAACTAAAATTATTTTTCATATTCTCACAGTTTTTGGATTTCCTAAAATCAAATAAATTATATATATATATATATATATATATATATATATATATTTCGTATTCTTACAGAGAATTTCTGGATTTTCTAAAATAAAATCAATTTTTTTTTAAAACTCAATAGCCTCAAGTAAGAAGTCTATGCAATATATGGTTGAAAGTTATTTATAAAGTTAAATACTGGGTGGCCCAGCGGGTAATGTTTACAACAAAGTCCAATAGATGGCGCTAGGTGCACGTGAGTGAAGTCAAACTTGGTGCGCATGCTTCGGTGAGTGGGCAATTGTAAATGTGATGTTCCTTCCTCTACTCGAAAAATTTCTTGTGTAGTGTGCAATATCCTCGCAAGGTGTGTTTGGCCCTATTTTCATCGATGGAAGCGCGGCGAATTACAGAAAGTTCCTGGACGAGGAGTTCATCCCTTTTCTTCATGGTCGATTACTACCTATGGGGTTATTTGAAGAGTAAAGTGTGGCAGACAAGTCCTACGAACCTTCCAGAACTGAAATCCGCCATTACAACTGTTGTCGACACGATTGACAGTGAGACCTGCTTACGAGTAATAGTTGGATTCCAGAACCGCCTAACTACTGTCCTTGTTAAAGATGGCGGGCACTTCGAACCTCTTTATCATTAATTGCCCAATATGTCCATTCAATAAACGTCATTAAATTCTTCTCATGTCTCTTATTTGGTTTTATTTTTTCATTTGTTTCAAACATTACCCGCTGGGCCACCCAGTATATGTATGGATAACAATGTATTCTGTATATCTTAAGAAAAAATCTCAAACATTGCTGTTTTTAGAATTGTGAGTTCCGAACCTCACAAATACTATAATAAGAAAAAAAATGACCCCTTCTCCATTGGCAGAGACGTGTTCTGATTTTTAGCCGGAAAAATCTGGCAGCATAAATTATGAGGGTACACGCTTAAAATTGTAACTATACACGTTTAATTATACGCTTTATTATACACGCTTAAATATACACTCTTAAAATTGTAGAAATGAAAGCGAGAATATTTTTGAAAAATATGTTACATAAAACTACAAGAAAAAATAATATGTATTTTGGTTTAAAAATAGCCAGATTTAATAAGATTTAAGTGGGGACAGTTGAAACACGTTCTGTTCATATTGTGTAAAAAAATAATATAATTTAAATTTTTTTTTTTTTTTAGCTCTCTTCAGTTTTAACGGATTCTTTTAAAAACAACTACAAAAATCAATCGGATTGATATTGTCGTTTTCAATTGCAGTAATTGAAATTCTTCAATAACATTCCAGTCAAATTTTTGATAATGAATATGGCAGAACCAATTTCCATTTTAGATAATAAAAAAAAAAGAAGATAATTTTCCATTGCAACTAAGATTCATTAGATTATATTTGATACGGGGCAGACTGCATTTACCAAATTTGTTTCTTGGGGAACGGATTCTTAAGAAATGTTATATGACCGTTATTTACAACTATATCTTTTTAATTGAAAGTTTTTATGTCACTATATTGACAATGACCGCTCTAACCCTGTCAGCCCCCTTGTCGAGCAATTCCTGGAGCCACCACTGATTCCAATAACATAGTTCTCATTAGAACAGGTATTCCAATAACGTAATTCTCAATGAACCGGTACTCCACTCACGTAGGAGCCGACCAAACGGTATAGTGGTTAGAGCGCTAGCATCTAGACCGTGGGGTTGCGGGTTCGAGTCCCGTGTAACGCATGGGTGTTTGTAAATGTATGTTGGCTTATCAAATGACGAATGTTTCGGCGCATATAGCCGTCGTGTTGCTGACAGTGCCAGATAATCTGAAAACAACCAACCAGTCACGTAATTCGTTCTCATAAAAACAGGTATTCATATAACGCCATTTTATTTTCAACAGGTACTCCAATAACAAAATTCTCATTGGAACAGGTATTCCAATAACGCAGTTCTCATTGGAACAGGTATTCCAATAACGTAATTCTCATTGAACCGGTAATCCAATCACGCAGTTCGTTCTCATAAAAACAGGTATTCATAAAACGCAGTTTCATTTTGAACAGGTACTCCAATAACGTAATTCTTACTGGAACAGGTATTCCAATAACGCAGTTCTCATTGGAACAGGTATTCCAATAACGTAATTCTCATTGAACCGGTAATCCAATCACGCAGTTCGTTCTCATAAAAACAGGTATTCATAAAACGCAGTTTCATTTTGAACAGGTACTCCAATAACGTAATTCTCACTGGAACAGGTATTCCAATAACGCAGTTCTCATTGGAACAGGTATTAAAATCAAGCAACTGCCATTGAAAGAAGAAAAAAAAAAAGTTATGAGTTACATTTTCTCTTATTCGAACATCCTTGGTCCAAACAGTGCCGTCAGCTGGGCGTAATCTCATGCATTGACGTATTTTCTCCTCCAATGAAAATCTAAATTCTCAAAAGTAGACTGAAGAAAAAGGACAGCGAGATAAATAATAAAAAAATAAATAAAAAAATAAAATAAAAAATAGAGAGAGAAGGGGATTTCACGGCGCCCAGATTCGTCTGAGGTTGACAGTCCTTTTTAGATGGTATTCTTATTCTAATATTTGATCGTGTGGAGAGCAGGCGAGGGGAGGGAGAGTATCTGAATGGATGCCAAAAAAACTGCGGCTTTGAGAAATCTTCCTAGTTTATGTCTTATTTCAATACGGACTGTAAAGCGTGCTTGTGTCAAAACGTTTCTTCGTTTGAAGTTGGAATTTGTCCCTTAAACGATTTATTAACCTAGCCTCAAAGCTGTATTTGCAATAGGCTGTTAATTTTAAAATATTTGACAGCAATGTGGTAGTTCAACTTTACTTTATGACAAAGAAACTGCGCTTAGTGACAGTTTAAGACAATTATTCATTAAAATGTATCACACCACATGTAAAGAAATTTTGTGATCATTAAGGATTTTGTTTAAATATACAGTAGAACCTCGATTAACCGCCCCTCCTTTATCCGGAACTCTCTGTTAACCGGCAATCATTTAGTCGACATCAAAAATCTCCCAAATGAGTAATAAATCATTTGTTCCTTTTTAAACCGTAATCTTTTCCCTTGCTCTAAAGTTACATAAGTAATGGTGAGGCTTTTGACTGTTTTTCTAAAGAACTGACATGGTTAGAGCAACCTTCGGATGCAGATCAAACTGAACTATTGCCTTCGAAAAGACTCCGGGATAGAGCAGCGAAACAAAGATTATCAAGATTATTGCAATAAAAACTCATTTCCTACAATTATGTCATACAAAAACATTAAAAGTCCTGTATTCAATAACGAAAATCATTTACTTGTTATTGTTTTTTACAACTCTCTTTTATCCGGAATTTTCGCTTAACCGACCTACCTTTGGTCCGAATTAGGTCGGTTAATCGAGATTCTACTGTATTCGCATAGTATAACTATAAGTAATTCCAGTACTACATTTTTACTTGGTTACCTCATTTTATCAGTTGAAAATCGTATTTTTCTTTTTTATTGATAAGGGAAATTGTTAATAGTTCGTATATTTCCATAGCCTAATTAAAATTATTCGAGACTCCATTATAAACCTCCCTTAATCCATTGACGAAGTTTGGTAAGAATATTTGCCATTCGAGATTTTAGTTTTTTTTTTTTACTTTGCTAATAATTTGCGATTGTGGTTTCACTTAGTGTTTTTTAAAAACCATAAAAATAATTTCCCAAAAAATCTGAAAAACTCAAAAATATACTTTAAATGATCTAAATAAACAAGGTAAAAGTTAAAAATAATGACTTTTTAATCCATTTCAAAGTCATCTCTTATGGTATAATTTAAAATTTCTTAAAAGAGTTCAGAAAAAGTATTTAAAATCATGGAACTAAATAAAAGAATTGGTTAAACAGAAAATTAGTGTTTTTCAAAATAGAACTGTACTAAAATTATTCTTGAATTTTTTTTACTAAAGCTCTTTTATCTAAGCTTTGAAAAGTTTAACTAATTAAAATTATTTTAGTGAACACAAAAAATAATTGCAACCAATTTCAGTAAAACTAGAATCTAAAAATTAAAAAATATCTGTCAGTTATACATTATAGGAGTACAAGCAAGCAACATTATTTAAAGCAGGATATAGCTATTTGGAATGTATTTAATTTCAACTCCTAGGGAAAATAGTAACATTCAGAATATCTTATGGTTTAGAAACTTATCAGAAATTTCTCCCATTCATAGGAAGCTATAAAAACTGAATTGAACCGATATATCTTTGATATCTTAATTGCTCTGAGATTTTCTGAGAGATTAGTTATTCCGGGGGACATTAAGGACACATCAATGATCCATCATAACGAAGGATGAAAAGAGATCCAGTTATAAAAAGATTTCTGAAATTGACAGACATTTTTTAAGGTCTTTCTTCCAGGACCAATGCCTGATATCTGCAGGTAACGATTTTTTTTTGTGGTACTTTATTCTCCCTACGGTTTAATAGTGGAATAATTTATTTTAATTATTATTTAATGACGTCTTCGAAACTAGGGAATATTTCGTCATATGGTGCAGATAAAGAGATGAACTTTAGTACAGTAAAATTTGACTTACTTGAAGGCAGAGACGTACTAGCCATAGGTTTTCCGGTGTAATCATTAGGACGGTCACTGTTTGTAAAAAATGGGACGGTATGAAAGAAAATTAGATAACAAACTCAATTTTGCAATTTAGAGTCCCTTGTTTTAGTTTTTGCAACAAACTACATCGATTGTTTAAGGAAACCAAGTTCTATCAAATGAGGTACAAATAGCATAAACAGAGAACTTTTAATTTAATTTAATTCATTATTAAAACATTTCAGTTATTAAAATTAATTAATAAATAATTTTTTTTAATTATTTAAATGAATTATTTATTATAAACGTTTAACTTATAAAATATACTAATTATTAAGACAATTTAATTATTAATATTAATTATTTAACTACTGCAAGGATTTATTTTTAGTTGGTTGGTTGTTTTCAGATTATCTGGCGCCGTCAGCCACACGAGGGCTATAATGCGCCGAAACATTCATCATTAGACAAGCCAACATACATTTACAAACACCCATGCCTAACATGGGACTCGAACCAACAACCTCGTGGTCGATTTATTTTTAGCAATAATTGTTGCGATTTGATTAATAATTATGTTGAAATTTAGGCCAGCATAAATTTAAAATCACCTGGCCGATTTTATGTCCCAGTACGCCCTTGATTGTAGGTATCTAAGAATGTTCATAATATTAGAGAGTGAAATATATATTTTTTGTCAAATAGATTGAAATTACGGTCCATTCCTTGTGTCCCTGGTAAAGTTACCATTTGATATTGACATCAGTTAGTAAGCCAGGTAGTTTCCAATGAAGCATCCGGATGTTTAGAATCACTCTAAAAACATGCATCCTCTTTATTCATATTTTTTTCTTTGCATACTATCTCGTGTTTTATTGGTAATTTGCATATTTGATATGTTTTCAGTCGTTGTTTAGTTTTAACTGCCATTTGAATCAATTGCCTTCTTGCTTGGGCGACAGCCAGAAACCAAGTCATCTTAGCCTAGTGAAGAACTTTTTAAAATTGTCCCAACCTATCACGCAAACTTATGTATTTACCTAAATTAGCACACAACGTATTATTGCACAAATTGTCTGTATATAGTGTAAATAGTGACGTATTATTTTAAAATTCTATTGTAATTTATTTTATCTTATTTTATTTATTAACAGCGATTATACAGGTTAGATAAAGGTGGCAACACCTACAGCAAATCGAGAAATTTCGAGATGTTTCTCTGGAAATTTCGGGAATGTTTTCACTCGCCTGGTATATAAAGACCGGAGATCGGGAAAGTTTTCTGATTGACTTCGGACTTCGATGAAAGCTGATCGCTTTGTTTACCTATTGGAGTGAGCTTGTATAATCGCTGTATTCGAAGTTGTTTTTGTTGAAGCTTATGTTGAAGCTTGAGAGTGATTACACTGTTGCCTTTGAATAAATTTTGTGAGTTTTCTGAAGTGAATAAATATAGTAGTTTTTATCTTAAAAACTGGGCCATCATTGCCTCAGTGAAAAAATTCAAAACAGTATGGATTTTTCCAAAAGATTACATTTCCTACAATGTTAATGGTATGTCTCAAATAGATTGAAATTAGGTTTTAAATTCCAACTAATCCTGCAACTTTTAATTTTTGAAGATCTCGTAGACTAATACATAATATCTTTGTTAGTTGGTAGTCTTAAAATAATTTTTCAGCGTTTTAATGTTTACAAAACATCGGAAAACATTTAGACCAAGCTCTTAAGTTTTGTTTGAAATAAAACAAAACCTTGTATTAGCTAAAAACTAGTAAGGGTTGCAAAACTAAGGTTGTAAACCTTACATTTTTTTTATTATTATTATCCAGCTCAACATGCATCTTTAAAGTGATTACAAAATGTAAACAAAAAACGAATTTCAAATACATTAAAACAAAGGTTACAAAAAAACAAATAATGTTAAAATGCATCCACAATAACATGAGACTTATCATTTGTACGATTACAAGGTTTTGAATGCTTATATATTTCTGGGTGAATTGAAATTACAAATCTAACTTCCCTAATTATCTAAAAATACACAGAATCTGGAAGAGCATCAGATTGCTTAGACTTTAACGACTTGCAACTTCACTTCATCAAGTGATAAGAGTGCTACACCTCAATATAAGTAATATTTCGTGCATTATGTTGTTGTAAAAATTTGCAGTAAGTTGTGCAGTTCATTCTATGGAGAGCCATTTTTAAAAATGTTCACACTATTTGATAAGGTAGCTCAAGGTGTAGGTTTGTGATGTAATAGTAACGGAAAATTCTCTGGCTAACGCACGGGACATTTTGGCGTTTTTGCTACTCGTAAACATATAAGAATTATAAAGTTAGGATGAATTTAATAGTTATGTTTTTATTTTATATAATATTACTTGGTGATAAAGGTATGCTTAAAAATAATTACTTTAATTAGGTCAAATATGCCTTTATATCTTCCGACGCACGGGACACGGAAGCGTCGGTGACTTATAAATGTGTATTTGACCTAGTTAAAATAATAATTTTTCTAGTTTAACTTTGCCACCAACTGGAATTATATAAAACAAAAAACATAACTGCTGTATTTTTCAATATATTACAATTCTAATTTGTTTACGAGCAGCAAAAAGAGTCAAAATATCCAGAGCGTCAGCCAGATAATCGCCCGTTACGATTACCATACAAACCTTCACCTTGAGCTACCTCATCAAATAATGTGAATGTTTATAAAAATACACAGAGCGTACAACAGAGAATTGCCCTAACTTTTGTTGCGAAAAACATTACATTAAGCTTATAAAATTAATGCGTGGGAAAGAAGTTTTAAAATGTAAGGACATTTGAAAGGTATCGTTGAGGTATCGTTTCTGCAGGGTCTTTCAGGATGGATTTCCTAACTTTGACCATAACTGTGAAACAGTGAGAGACAGAAAGAAGTTATAAGTGGTATGTTGGATAAAAGAAATTTTAATTACACTATTTAAAAAATTAGTTACAATATTGAAATTGGCAGCAAATTATTTTTAAATATGACTATAGTAAAACGTTAGGCATTTTTCTCATAAAAAAAAGAGTCCAATGATCCCTTTACAGGGTAATGCAGCCCAAACGGTTACTATTGCAGAATGCAGTAGCTCTTCAAGATACACAGACGTGTTACCAGTATTCCATATGCTCTAGTTTTCTTTATTGAAAAATCCATCCAAATGAAAATGGGCCTCACCGGTAAAACGATACGCAGCCTTCATCAAATTTACCATCAATCAATTTTGCAAACCGGTGTATTTAAATTTCCCCGTCTATTCAACATATAACTTATCTCTTCTTTCTGTCATTCACTGTTTTGAAGTTATGTCACTATTCTGCTACCCATGTGTAAAGTCAGGGATTCCCTCTGAAAGCTTCGTATATATTATCATTTGCTTGCTTATTTTTCAATTTTACGTTTTGTTGCATACGCATAAAAATACATCGGAGTGCCATCAAAAATGATACAGAGTAGGAAATAAAGCATACCATGTCATATATGTGCCTCACAGTGTGCGTCAATCGGAAGACATATAAAACGGTAGACATTAGTGGAAGATTATAGTGCTATTTCCTCAATCAGAATGACCAGGGATAGAAGTTAAATACATTGTTTAAAAATTGGTAAAAGTTGAAGTTAGAGAGATGAGGCATAGCATTTTGGATGTATATTAGAAGTATGAGTACTTTGGGTACTATCATTGATAGGAAGAAACGTAAGAACAAGAATTCGAACTAATACTTGTGACAACCGTACAATTATTGTAGGAGTACGCAAGCGTAGACTGGTAATAATCAATTCTTGTGACATACTTGTGACATTGGAAATCTTAATTCAATGTTGAATACTCTTCAAACATGAATGTGCTCGTTCAGTCCACAATTAAGGCTTTATAGCAGCGTTCGCCACTAACTTATATAGACGGGCAGCATGACTTATGTTGGAACTTTCCGCGGGCCGCAGATTTATACCGAATACGCCAATAAATATATTGCTTTACTACACATATTCAATGTTAGAAATGTGATAATTACTAAAGATTCAACAATATAAAACAATTTTGAAAACTGAAATAATAATTTAACCTTTTTATATTAATAAAATAATGATTGATATTTGATTCTTGTTTCAAATAATTAAAAAAATTATTTTCTTTACATTGTACATCAAAGTCATAAAAGAAGT
Source organism: Linyphia triangularis (assembly GCA_963978545.1). NCBI lineage: Eukaryota > Metazoa > Arthropoda > Arachnida > Araneae > Linyphiidae > Linyphia > Linyphia triangularis. The sequence continues at coordinate 85,708,779 of OZ021728.1, forward strand.
TAATCTTTAGTGTCAATATTACATACAATGTGACTTGACATAAACATGTAATCAATAAAGATACTTAAACCATACCTCCTAAATTCTTCACTTTAGTCGATGTTAATTGCGAGACGATGATGACCGGTCCGCTTTTCACTGTATACTTTGCGTTTAAAACTAGTCCTTGACGCTAATATTGCTCTGGAGTCATAGAGATCGCGATACTTCTTTTCACGTCAAAACAAAAGAGGCCAGTATGCATTAAAACCCCCAAATCCTGTACATCACATTCAGAAAAGCAGAAATTAAATTGTGCCATTCACGAATCGAGGGGGTAGGGTATCATAAGTACAAAGCATATCAATGTGAAAGAATGCGTCATTGGTAATAATTCAAACTATTGCTTTTTTTATTTTTTATGGCAGTCTCAGAAAAAAAGAAAAGGATTTTTCAGACTTGCTGACGCGAGCCACTTAATGGAATTCGCGGTTTTTGGTAGTAAACACATACTATTGTTGACAAATTAAAATTATTTCTGCAAAATTTGATTTTTGTTCTTCTATACTGCCGGCGGGCCGGAGAAAAAGCTGTCGCGGGCCGCCAATGGCTGACGCTGCTTTATAGAGTACCTAGCCCTGATAAGCATTGAAGTATTAGACTATTGCACAAGTTGTTTTTGCCACCATGTAAGCTACTTATCGTGGAAAAAAGTTATTCGCATTTTTCTTAAGATACTTTGAGAGAAAATAATAATAGTAAGGATCATTTCCTATACTCCATATGTTACAATCTTCTAGCCCAGTGCATTTAAAAACTACTTTGTATGAAAAATTAAAATTTTGGTGAGTAGGTACGAAAATTATCACTTAATGCAATGACATAAATTAAAAACTCGAAAATGTCGTCTAATATATTTTATTTTAAATTTCAAATCTTTACGTCAATGCATATGCAGTAGCTCCACCTGGTTTTGTCTTTCGCTACTTTAATTTTCATTCATAATAGATCGACATTAAACGAAAACAATTTCTGTCATTTCATTAAATGATGTTTTTCGTACCTACTCACCAAATTTCCAGGGTTTATACAAATTACTTTATAAATGCACTGAGGTAGAAGATTGCAAGAAATAATCCTTACTTAGTATAAGAAATGATCCTTACTAGGACCTCCCCTCAAGATAAATGAAATACAACACACATAAATATATATTTAATTACTGTGCTGACTCAAGTAAATATTTAAATATTGTATTTTTGTTAGATTTCTTCTTAAAGTCATTACAGTAATCATATTATTGCAATAACATAATCCGTAATCCTCTTACTACCAGGCAGGAAATGCAATATATATCTTCAAATCGATTTTAATCCCCAACCACTAATAAGCCTTCCCTATTCAGAAATTATCCAAACCCTCAACCTCAGCAGCCTAAACACAAAATCTCACCAACCAAAATATTTACGTTGATAATCTTTCAAACGCCAGTTGCCCTCAGGCTTAGCCTCTCACCATCCAGGTTGCTAAACTGCCCGGGTACATCTATAAACCGTAAAATAATCCCTCCCCCCTTTTAATCCTGGTCGATCGGGCAAAAGGGGGAAATCATCGACTTCGTCCAGGAGTCTCTTCGAGTCTCATCGTCATTACTCGTCTAAACATCGTCACTATTATTCATCATCATTAAAGTGCGAAGGGGAGCCAAGCGGCTCTTAATCTTTGGCGACGTGGCGACGGATTAGGCGACATGGGGGCGTAAGATCATGAGGAAGTGTTATGAATCATGATTAAGATTGGAGTTATTATGAGTTGGAGGGGCTGATGTTTTGGGAAGACAATGAATTAGTTGACATTCTTGGTCATGGAGTTGAAAAAGTAACACGGGAAGAGTATTTGGAAGCGGACGAGTTCCTATTTTCTATTATAATTCTTCAGCTTAATTTTAGCTTCTGCATTACACAAGATTAAGTAGTGGAAAACATAGAAAAGAGCTGTCCTTTCGTATTTGGTCAGCATTACCAGTCAAAGGTGCAAATTCTATAGATCACAAATTTTGAGATGATTTTCCTTGCCAGAATGCAAAAGTTACGACCGATAAGATTTGTATGGTTACAAACACGTCTATTGTAAGTTCCAACCGAAAGTTTTGTAAAGTTTGAACGGGGAATAGTACTTTCAAAGTAACTATTGACAGTTCACGTCTAGAATCCAAGTAGAGAAATCTGAATAGATCCTGGATAATTGGTGACAATTCTAGCCAATTTTTCCATCAAACACCAATTTGGTGACAGTTTTGTTTATAAAAACTCTAAATTGGTAGCTTATTTTTATTTATCATGTGTCTTCAACTTTTATAAAGGAGTATTTCAATCATTAAAGGAACCAAATTGTACATGCTTGGTATCTGAACGCATTGTTATATCAATAGAAAAGTTTGTAAAAGTTGTCTTTTAGAGACAGTGGCTGTCACTATCCAACCTGTTTTAAAAAAAAATCTTGACAGAAGTATTTGTCACTTGGATAGATAATTTTCTTCTCATGGTAACATAAAAATGAGCAGAATTGCTAAATCCAGAAATATGACAAAGGCATTACCAACGTATAAACCAACAAAGCACCAAAATGTGTGGATATCTAATACACCAAATTTAGTGTCTAATAATATATCTGGTACTTTAAATTTATAGTCCAACGTTTTAAATAAAATACGAAAAGCGTAAATGTTGTTGGTATTGCATCCTTGATTGTAAGTTGTAATTCTCACATAATACTTTGACAACATTGTCTAAACCTAGAAACTTGATCAAGGCATTACCAACATAAAAAGTACACTAACATAACAACAAAATATATAGGTATATGTACGATATTAAATTTACTTTCCAGTGTGAAATTTTCCTATGCTTTGAGTAAAGCACCAAAGTTGCGTTGAATATTGATAGAATTGTATTCATAGTCGGTTTTTAATTCTCACGTAATATTTTTACGACATCAGCTAATCCTAGACACATTGCTAAATCCGAAAAAAAGACAAACGTGTCAAAATGTGTGTGTGTCTGTATTGTAATAATTTTAATTTTAGTCAAAATTATTACGATGTTTAGGAAGAAGCCCTAGTAAGGACTATTTCCTATACTCGCTATGTTACAATCTTCTAGCCCAGTGCATTTAGAAACTACTTTCTATAAAACTTTGAAATTTGATGAGTAGGTACGAAAATGGTCACTTAATGAAATGACATAAATTGTTTTAATAATTCATATAAATGAAATTTAAAATAGCAAAAGACAAAACAAGATGAAGCCACTGCATATGCATTAGCGTAAGGATTTCAAATATAAGATAAAATATATTTGACGCTATTTTTGAGTATTTAATTTATGTCATTTCATTAAGTGATCATTTTCGTACCTACTCACCAAATTTAAAGGTTTTATAGAAAGTAGTTTCTAAATGCAATGGGCTAGAAGTTTGTAACATAGCGAGTATAGGGAATGATCCTTACTAGGACTTCCTCTGAATGTGACCAAAAATGGCAACCAAATCCATCGCTTGTTCTTAAGAGAGTCTAAATCATTTATTGTGCATTAAGTTTTATTGAGTAGCTTCAGAGCTCTTTATACCAACTGATTGCAATCTCAATCTCTTATTAGCGATTAACACACGAATAAATGTTTGTACGTTGCTCTTGAAGACTTTCAATAACTCACCCTGCAGTTACAGTTTTAAAGAAACAACGTCCGTAATTATGGAAGATGCTTGGCATATAAAAAAAAAAGGAAGAAATCTCCTTTTAAACTTAATCGCTCTGGGGGAGTTGATAACGTTCCTTTGATGAAAGAAATCGGTTGATGAATTATGATAATGAGCGCTAAGTTTATTGCTGTTTTCCAAATCAGGGTAATTTGTAAATCGCTTATATTTAAGTAGCATCAGCGATATTTTATGCTTAATTGCGGGACTCTGTGCTCAGCTTAATGTACGAGATTATTTCGAAATACAACAAAGCTAATGCATCGGCAATAGCAAACTTAGTACGAGCATTAACGAAAAATATTTAAATCACGCTGAGTTGTTTGAATTTTTTTGCTGCTAAATGAAAGTCATTTTAATGTAATAATTACTTTCTCTAATTTATTTTACATGAAGACGAAACAAGTACAGTATTATGTATGAATACGTCATTAATTTTAGATTATTCTAAGATGAAGCATTTCAATTTTCTTATAACTACTTTTGAAATCAATCTTTCTAAGTTCCATCTTCGCAAGGCAGCAGGAATTATGAGTATTTTTGCAGTGGCGGCTCGTGCACTACAGCCAGTACAAGCGGGGATGCATCTAAATTTATTAGTTCAAAACTAAGTTTATATATTTTACAATTTTCTAAAAGGAAGATCCAATTTCTACTGTAAGTGTAAAAAAAAAATCTGATAAGTAGCAAACTTGTTGCCTCCTTACTCAATTCACGAAGAAGAAAAAAAACCCGCTTCCAATTAACCTAAACTGGTGATCTTCCTCCGAACAACAGCCGAGTGTTCCTGAAACGCATTTCGGCTGCGACATTGCCATGGTAACCGACGGAACACCACAGAGCCTTTCCCTCCAAGTAATGTGTAGCGAAAACAGCCGGTTCGCAGTTTTACAGCTTTGGCTGCCCTTGAGTATTCGATGAACTGATTGGCTCGTGTGTGAATACGAGTCGTGATGTGTGGGTGGGATAGAAACGAGCATTTCTTAGAATTTTCTCCACCAAACGGAAATCGTTTCCGTGATAAGTTTATACAGGTGGTATCTTGTTACTTCTTAAATTGATACTAAAACTTATAATTGAACTATTTAGAAACATGGAGCCCAGTTATAAGTAAGTTTAAATATATATTTTTTTCGTATTTTCTTTCTCATATTACTTGATAAATATTGAAAGGAAACTTTGCGTTTGAGTAATTAAGATTAAAGAATTTCCATTCATGAATGATTGCGGGAAGTGGGGTGGGAGGGGAGGGGGGGGGGGTCACAGTTCCGGTTGCACAAACAAACATTTTTTTTTTCATTGGCTGAAACTATTTTTTTGTTGTCAGATATTTTCTGTACCTTAAGCTGTTTAAAATTGGCCGACATTTATTTTCATGAGAATCCACCACACAGTGAGTTTTACACAATGTTGCTTAACGAAGTAAAAAACAGGTTCAATTGTTTTAGTAGAACTTAATTTGTAATCATATCTCTTATGGGTTGGGAAAGTGAAATGGCATCACAATAAGTGCTGGTTTTTCAAAATACCATGTCAACTGTTACTTTTCTTTTGGTTTGAAGGTCAAGAGTAAAAAATTTCATCAAGATCAAAATAAAACGAAAAACACTGAATACTTAAAAACCCCAACACAGACACTTTAAAAAAAAAATATCTATATATATAAATAGATTTTCACGAGTGGAGTGAACCAATTAAAAAGCGATATTTTTTGCAACTATTAAAATGAAAAATATTTAACATTTAAAAAAACTCTATCGTTAATGAAGGTATTAATTTATCATATAAAATGCAACGGAAGCATTTTCTCTCTTTTTTTTTTTTTTTTATTTCGATTTCAAATTTTGCGATAAATTTGGTTCGGTGAGTGAAAAAAAACAACAACGTAATATGCAAAGACGAGTTAAAAAAAGTTTTTTTTTTTTTTTTTTTTTCCGCAACTCTACTTGCTTTGATCGCTTTCTCTCTCTCGCTTCTGCCATTTTCGAAGTAATAGGAAAAAAAAGAAAAAACCATGGGCGTTTCGTAAAAATTCAAAAACACGCTCCACGAACAGAGAGAGAAAAAAAAAATCTTCAAAATTAGAGATTCAATCAGTAAATTTTCGAAACTAATTTAAATGTTAATATTTCCTGTTCTCCCTAGCCTTCTCTCCCGTCGCGATTTTAAATGCAATTAAAACTCTATCTGAAAAGAGGCTTAGGGAAAAGATAGGGGCAAAAAATCCCCCCCGCGGAAAGAATAAAACTAACTCACAAACTAACATTAACTGGTTTTGATTAATTAATTAAAAATGCGTGTCAGATTTTTTTTAAAAACATTTTTTCGTTTCCCTGGAATTCGCTTTACTGTCTAATCTCATTTAAAACTGCTGTCGGGAATATGCTCTTCTAAAATTTATGAATTAGCCTTTGTTATAAATAATTAGTTTTTTTTTTTTTTTTTAAGATGTGGCGGGGTTTTTTTGTTATAAGGATAGGGAATGCTGAAACTGTGGGAATAAATTTTTAATGGTATTTTAGCAATTCGTTTATAGTTCTATGCTTTTCATTAGTTTAGGAATCATACGATACAATTGTATTTGATTACGCCTCAAGGAAATTCAACAATGAATTTTGTCAAAGGTTTTGGAAAAAAATTTATTTTTGAATATTTGATAAGAAATGAGCTAAAACGTTCCACGAGTTCTTTCTTTTAGTTAATACCAGTTGAGTAAATAATTACATTAAAAAATAAGTACAAACACAATAAGTATTATTCTCTCATTAATGTGTGTTGTTCTATGTTTTTATTTGTTTAGGAATTATGCAATTCAATCGTATTTGATTGAGTCTGAAAGAAGTTCAACAATGAATTTTTTCAAAGATTTTGGACAAAATTTATTTTTGCAAGATTAATTAAGAATAAGCAAAAACATTCGATGAGTTCTGTCTTTTAGTTATTACAAAATGAGTAAATAATTACATTAAAAAATAAGTACAAACACAATAAGTATTATTCTCTCATTAATGTGTGTTGTTCTATGTTTTTATTTGTTTAGGAATTATGCAATTCAATCGTATTTGATTACGCCTCAAGGAAATTCAACAATGAATTTTGTCAAAGGTTTTGGACAAAATTTATTTTTGCATGATTAATTAAGAATAAGCAAAAACATTCGATGAGTTCTGTCTTTTAGTTATTACAAAATGAGTAAATAACTACATTAAAAAATTAGTACAAACACGATAAGTATTATTCTCTCATTAATGTGTGTTGTTCTATGTTTTTATTAGTTTAGGAATTATACAATTCAATCGTATTTGATTACGCCTCAAGGAAATTCAACAATGAATTTTGACAAAGGTTTTGGACAAAATTTATTTTTGCATGATTAATTAAGAATAACCAAAAGCATTCGATGAGTTCTGTCTTTTAGTTATTACAAAATGAGTAAATAATTACATTAAAAAATAAGTACAAACACAATAAGTATTATTCTCTCATTAATGTGTGTTGATCTATGTTTTTATTAGTTTAGGAATTATGCAATTCAATCGTATTTGATTACGCCTCAAGGAAATTCAACAATGAATTTTGTCAAAGGTTTTGGACAAAATTTATTTTTGCATGATTAATTAAGAATAAGCAAAAACATTCGATGAATTCTGTCTTTTAGTTATTACAAAATGAGTAAATAATTACATTAAAAAATAAGTACAAACACAATAAGTATTATTCTCTCATTAATGTGTGTTGATCTATGTTTTTATTAGTTTAGGAATTATGCAATTCAATCGTATTTGATTACGCCTCAAAGAAATTCAACAATGAATTTTGTCAAAGGTTTTGGACAAAATTTATTTTTGCATGATTAATTAAGAATAAGCAAAAACATTCGATGGATTCTGTCTTTTAGTTATTACAAAATGAGTAAATAACTACATTAAAAAATTAGTACAAACACGATAAGTATTATTCTCTCATTAATGTGTGTTGTTCTATGTTTTTATTAGTTTAGGAATTATGCAATTCAATCGTATTTGATTACGCCTCAAGGAAATTCAACAATGAATTTTGTCAAAGGTTTTGGACAAAATTTATTTTTGCATGATTAATTAAGAATGAGCAAAAACATTCGATGAGTTCTGTCTTTTAGTTAATACAAAAGGAGTAAATAATTACATTAAAAAAAAATACAAACACAATAAGTATTATTTTTTTATTAAGTTTCGGATAAAATTTATTTTTGAATGTTTGATACAGGAATTAGCTAAAACATTCACTGAGTTTTGCCTTTTTGTTCATATAAAATGAATAAATAATTACATTAAAACGTGTGTTCAAACACAATAAGTATTATTCTCTCATTTGGTTTCGGATAAAATTCATTTTTCAATGTTTGATTACGAATTAGTTAAAACATTCAATGAGTTTTACCTTTTAGTTTATATAAAATGAGTAAGTACTTGTATTAAAGAATATATATAAATGCAATAAGTATTATTCTCTAATTAATGTGTGTTTTGTAATGGGAGTTAAATGTTATACAACTCTAATTCTTTTGCACAACGTAGTAAAAAACGTCCTATAGATATCATGCATTTAGAAAATCCTACCACATCATCAATTAAGTTTTATTTTTTAGACAATTATATTTCATATTATTGATGAATAATTAGTAACTTTAAATTAATTAAAATATTAATTGGAATACCAAATTTTCTTTTGGAAAATATTTTAAAATTAAAACTAATGATTTGGCGTTTTCTAATTATGCTATCGCCAACGATTGCCATTATAACTATTTTTTTATTGCGATTAGGGTTAAGTATTTAAATATGCTTGTTCCAAATAAAATTTTATATAGATAAAATATTTAACGACTTATTTCTTGGATTTCATACAATGTTAATAGTAATTGTGAATAGGGTAGGAAATTATAGTAATGAAGCGGAATCTTGCATTCATGTTCTGAATATAGTTGGTTGTTTTCAGATTATCTGGCGCCGTCAGCAACACGAGGGCTATAATGCGCCGAATCATTCGTCATTAGACAAGCCAACATACATTTACAAACACCCATGCCTAACACGGGACTCGAACCCGCAACCTCGCGGTTTAGAGACTAGCACGCTAACCACTATACCGTTTGGTCTGCTGTTCTGAATATAAAAATTGCTATAAGGGCAATGAAAACCTTTTCCTCTGTAATGAAAACCTTTAAATAATTACGGGTATGGAACACAGCATAACTTTCAGTGACACTATAATACTGGTCACTCCCCTTAAATTTGATATAAATTGGTGTAATTTACCGTTTTAAAAATTTCATTCATTTAAAGAAAATTATACAAAAAAAAATAAGGGGGGAGGGGTTCCTCCTGCACATTTTAGCAAGATATCAAGAAATTTTCACTTGTAAAAAAAAATCATCGGTAACTATCTAAAATTCTTTAGAAATTTAATTTATATTTTGCCGTATTTCAGTTATAATGCAAGAAAACTATCTCTACCTATAAAGGAAACATGACACCACTCAAAATCATCGATGCGTTATCAATTACAAGATCTTTATTCAAGGCATTCCAAATAGCGAGTGAAGAAACCTGCGCAGCGAACGGCGAACAATCTCCCCCTCTCGCCAAGTTTCTCGCCAATATTCGCCACACACCCCACCGGTGAACAGAATGTTCACCCAATTAAACGTATAATGCAAATCAAAGCAATGAAAATAAACAATCAAATGAAAATAAACAATTAAGATACATACTTAAAGATCTCGCAACAAATAAATTTTAAAATTAATTAATAATGTACTCTTCATTAACATAAATGTGAAAAATAAGAACAAATTAGTTTAAGAACATCATGTGATTTCTAAAGGATAAAGCAATTGGATTGGTTTTCTGAAGAGACCTTTAGAAGTTTTAACTAAACAAGATCTAACATTATTGTCTCTTCCAATACATATCTCTTTGATTACCCCAAGTTCCCACAATAATTTTGACTTAACATTCCCTTCAACAATCACCACATCATTTAATTGCAAGTTTTTACGAACAGATGGGGATTTAAAGTTATTAACAGTCTTTAACTGGAGTAAATACTGTTCTTTCCAACGTCTCCAAATTTGTTTCAAAAGGAGTGTCTGGTAAGTCTTTCTCCTTTGGTATGATTGCTTGGCCGCTGTAGAGTCAATCAGTTCGGATGAAATGTACAGGGTATTTGGAATCACCATAACCTAATTCGAGGAAGTGAGCCGGCGTGAGAGGTTCTGGCTCCCCTGGGTCATTCTCTACATAGGTTAGAGGTCGATTGTTGACGATGACTTCAACCTCTGAGCGAATCGTTGAAAGTTCTTCAAATGTCACAAGTGCCTTGCCAAGTATTTTACGCAGTGGTTCCTTTACAGTCTTAACAAGGCGTTCGTAGAAGCCACCCCACCAAGGGGCACGTTCAACTATGAATTTCCAGCTGATACCTTTGTCTGCGACGAAATTTTGTAACTTGCTGTCTTTCAAGATGTTAGTGAAATACGTCAACTCTCTTTGAGCCGCTTTAAATGTACGAGCATTGTCGGAGTAAATCACTTGGCAATTACTTCTTCGTGCAAGGAACCTTCGAAAAGCAAGTAAAAAACACTTTGTGGACATGTCCGATACTAGTTCCAAATGAACGGCTCGTGTTACAGCACACGTAAACAAAGCGACGTAAGATTTTTGAGTATCTTTACTGTTCTTTACAAGGATTGCACCTGTAAAATCAACACCTACGATTTGAAAAGGAGGAGATCGGGAAATTCTATCTCGTGGCAACTGACCACTCAGTTGATCAGCTGGTTTGGCATTATATTTTTTGCAAATGAGACAGTTGCGAATGACCGTTTTAACTAATTGACGGATTTTAGGTACCCAATAATGTTTTCGAAGTTGAGTCAAAGTTGCAGATACACCACAATGATCTATTTCTCCATGTTCTCTAGTCACAAGTAACTCGGTAAATTTATAGCGTCGAGGAAGAATTACAGGATGCTTTTCACCAAAGCATAAATCTGCTTCGAGCAACCATCCAGTAAATCGTAACAAATAGTCTTTATCCAAATAAGGCACTAAACTCTTTATTTCCGAGTTATTCTGAAGTTGCTTGTTACTTCTTAAAGCTGATATTTCAGCAGAATAGAATTCGGTTTGAACGTATTTGATCCAAAAATATTCAGCATTTTGTATCTCATCTGCAGTAAGATACAAGCTCAATGATTTATTTAAGTTTTTAACATTGTTCATGAATCGAAAAATCCATGCGGTTACTCTCAAAAGTTTTTTAAGACTGCTGAATCGTTCTATGTCGACAAGAGATTCCTTCGGTTGGGTAACTGCCACATGCACACTGGAACGAAGTTCCAATTCTTCAGAACAAAGTTCCGAATCTAAAATTGGACGATGAAGATTTGGCCAATGGTCAGGTGGTAGTTTAAGCCAAGGTGGACCGTTCCACCACAGTTCGTTTTGCACTAAATTGAGAGCAGATGTACCACGCGAAATGAGATCAGCAGGATTGTCCTTTCCTGAACAGTGTCCCCACCGGATCGGGTCGGAGAGCATTTGGATTTCTTCAACACGATTTTTGACGAATGGTTTGAATGTTGAAGAATCGCCGCGAATCCAGTAGTACGAAATAAGAGAATCTGTCCAGTAGTAAATGTTGGCGTTAAGTCTGAGGCAAGATGATACCTGTTTAGACAACCTAGCTGACAATAAAGCTGCTGTCAATTCAAGTCGGGGCACTGTCAATGACTTCAAAGATGCTACACGACCCTTCGAGCAAATAAAACTCGTCTCAATTTCATTGTTACGAGTAACAAAACGCAAGTACAATACTGTGCCGTAGGCTGTCTTACTCGCGTCGGAGAAACAGTGTATCTCAAACATTGATACATCTTGTTCTAGTTCACCTAAATAGTACCGAGCTATCTTTATCTCAGTCAAGTCCTCAGCTTCGCTACTCCACTGCTGCCACTGGTGGCGTAGCTTTGGAGGAAGTTCCGAGTCCCAGTCCACTCCCAGAGTCCAAAGATCTTGAAGTACACGTTTCAGTTTGATGACAAATGGGCCGATAATCCCTATAGGGTCGAAGATACGCCCAACTACACTTAGAATAAATCTCTTTGATTCGATTTTACGAGACATAAACTTCAATAAGTCTTTCGGATCAAAATAAATCAAATCTCTTTCTGAATTCCAAGAAAGTCCTAAAACCTTAATGGGTAGACTAAGATCAACAGCAACAATTTTAAGAGAATTCTGGCTCAACCCTTTCTTGTTGCCATAACAAATAAAGTTGCTTCGAGTTAGTTCGCCACTTGCGGAGTAACATGCCAGCATCACTGAATATTTGCAAGCACTCCATGGAGGTACGTAGAGCGTCCTGAACATCATTTCGGCCGGATATGACGTCATCAACATACACAGAGCTGTTTAGCAAATTAAATGTATGAGGATACTGTTCCTTGTATTTTTTGAAATGATGTTTTAAAGTTGCTGCAAGCAGGTATGGACTAGGCCTAAGTCCAAAAAGAACTCTCGTGAAATTTAGGACGTAGGGATCATTGTTTAGATTATCAGTCCAGAAGAAACGCGTGAAATCTCGATCAGCAAGGTCCAATTCAATTTGAAGGAAAGCCGATTTAACATCAGCTGTAAAGGCCACAGAATTTTCTCGAAATCTCAGAAGCAGTTCTAAGATATTGGGATGCAAATTTGGTCCAGTATATAGAGTCTCATTTAACGACAAATTTTTATCTTCGTGAGCTGAACCATCGAAAACGACTCGGAGCCGACTTGTGGTTTTGTCGCTACGTATCACTGCATGATGGGGTAGGTAAAATCCCTGACTATTCGACAAAGATTCACAAGAAGTACGCTCAACGATACCTTGCCTAACATAGTCATCGATTACATCCTTATACCCACAAAACAACTCGTGATCACATTTGAATCTACGAACCAACCCCTCAAAGCGTTTACGCGCAACAAACTCATTATTTTGTAAAGCCTCTCTCATACCTGGTCTCCATGGCAAACTTACGCGATATCGACCATCTACGAAATTAATTGAGTTATCAAACTCACTTAGTACCTCTTCATCTCCCTTACTCCAAGACACCGAATCCTTATCATGTATCCCTAAACTTTCAATCTCCCAAAACCTTCTTAACTCAGCCGAAACAGATTCATCTTCACTGTGAATCAAATGCACCGAAGTACATTCGCTCTGCTCATCGCATCTACCCTGAAGAGACCATCCCAGACTGGTGTCGACAGCAACCAATGATGAATCAAGTCTTTTTATTTGATTTGTTGAAGGCCAATAAAAATCTGAACCAATTAACAACGAAATTTCACAACTCCCAGTTGATTCACTACAACTAAACGTCAATCTAACACCTCTCGATTCCATTTCCTTCCAAACTTCTGGGTTCGGAAGACTAAGTGTTGCCTTAGAAATTTCCTCAATTTCCAATGCCACAATCACAGTCTCCTGCCCATTCAATACATTCCTTAGTCTAACTTCTACCTTGCAACAAGTTTGATTTTTAGGAGTTTTTGATCCGAACGAGTAAATATTTAGCTTTTCCAAACCTATTTTTTTAATCCCAATCTACGGGATACATCTTTCTTAACAAAAGTATTTTCCGATCCATTGTCAAAAAGACAAAATATTTTATCCGATGAAGTGCTACCGATAATTTCTACCTTAACACATTGCAATAAAACGCCACTGCAATTATTCATAACAGAATTTGAAGTCGTCGATTTAACGTCAACAGAGTTTTCTTTCAAGTCTAAATGCGAATTTTGTTTTTTAGAATTTTCTAACTTGAAGCAAATAGCGCGAGCATGGCGACCCTGACAGTAAGTACAAACAATCCCTTTGCAACCCTTTACACGGCAATTAGTGTTGCAACATAAAAAACATCTACGTTCCTTAATAAGCTTATCCCTCTTTTGTTGAACGCATAAATTCTCACACAAATCAGATGAATGAGTATTATTTTCGGAACAAAATATACAACTAAAATGCGCAGCTGTCAGGAGTTCGGTTGCAGATGCGCTCACAGTTGATTTGTTATGATTTGAAGAAAATCGCGGATTACTCTTTTGTTGCGTTTGGGTTAAGAATCTAGGCGCCCTCTCGGAGAATTTATTCGAATGTGAGCCTTTGATTTGTGACTCATGTGATTTTACTAAAGCGTCCGTGCGCTCACGACTTTGAACTTCATCGCGTAGATATGATGTTAAATCAGTGATTTGGGACTGCTTACCTTTATAAATTCGATTGAATTCTAACGCCAAATTAGGGGGAATAGCTTTCATAATTATCGGAAACAAAAGACAACAATAAGAATTAGGAGATATTCCTAGCGTTTCGAGTCCCCTAATATTTAATTCCAATTGATCATACAGATTTCTTAACGCGATAACATCAAATGATTTGCGAACTGGGGTCAAATTTAACAAACTATTCATATGATAGTCAACTATAAGCTCCTTACGTCCGAATCTATCTTCTAGAGTTTTAATGGCTGCGGCATAATTTTCCGAAGTCAGCGTTAAACCTCGTATTGCCAATTCAGCATCAGATGTGACAACCGATTTTAAATAGCAAAATTTGTCCACATCACTCAAACTTGAATTTTCATGCACTGCTGATTTAAATCTAGCCCAAAAACTAGGGAAACTACTTATATCTTTGCCTGAAAAAGACTCTAAAACAAGTTTTGGCAAGCGTGGTTGATTTGCTAAAGCAGAAGGAAATGAGCTATTTACAGGAAGTGTTACGTTTTGCTGTTGTGTTTCCCGCGAATTTTGAATACTAACTGAACTTGGAATCGAAACCGATTCTATATAACGCTCCGCTCGGGTTTTCCAAATTATAAATTTATCTCTATATTCTTCACGAGTTAATATTTCATCTTCCAGATTATCGATATCTATTAAACCATCGACTTCCTTATCGAGTTTACTTAATTCCTCAAATTTAGAAATTAACTGTACATATATTTCATGTACTACTGTTTTGTCGGCAGAATTATTTATTTCGGATTCCAATTTATTAGTTTGCCTTGTCACAATAGACCTTATGACAGAACGAGTCTTTTTGGTTCTTTCTAATAAAGCCAGATTTGATGCATCCATTTTAAACCGAAACACTTTACAAGCAAAACAAATATTAAAATGACAATACCATACTAATCCAAAATGCAGCAATCTAGTACACATTTCAGCTCCCACAAACAGAAAACCAATATTAGAATCCATACCAATTTATTAATTACTTTCCTTTAATCAAAAAACGAACAACTTCAATTTTCGCAACACCGACACACGAATCAACCAAAGCAACGAAATAAACCGAAACAAAAACCAATTACTCATCCCACCGTGCAGCGAAAACATGCGCCAATAATCCAAAGTGGTTAGTATCACTCACAACACAATAATTCCCAACAACACAACATTTCCCGGCCTATGCACCAATTCTATAAAGGAAACATGACACCACTCAAAATCATCGATGCGTTATCAATTACAAGATCTTTATTCACGGCATTCCAAATAGCGAGTGAAGAAACCTGCGCAGCGAACAATCTCCCCCTCTCGCCAAGTTTCTCGCCAATATTCGCCACACTACCAGTCCTATAAAAGCAACTATAACTTGGCAAAACAATATTTTTTTCCAAAAGTGCTGATTCACTTTTTACGAAGACGCTATAAAGAACATCGGATGTAAATTTCCGCAAAATCAAAAATGTCAACTGTCACAAGCGTATCTAGCTTACAGGTTGGTTGGTTGTATTCAGATTATCTGGCGCCGTCAGCAACACGAGGGCTATAATGCGCCGAAACATTCGTCATTAGACAAGCCAACATACATTTACAAACACCCATGCCTAACACGGGACTCGAACCCGCAACCTCGCGGTCTAGAAGCTAGCACGCTAACCACCATACCGTTTGGTCGGCCCTAGCTTACAGGAAATCACTCTTAAATAGTACTTCTCACCAAGTTTTAGTATTAATATATAATTATGTGAGCATCTTTAGTAGCGCGATAAGCGTCAAATTGGTAATCCAGTTATCTCCGTGTTGAGTAGCATATCAAGAATTATCAGACGAGCTGCTTGTGTAATACTCTTTTCCAATTCCTTTCTTCTTTTCAAGATTTTTTTATACACGAAGGATTTAATGAATTTCAAGATAAACGCGCCCAGGTAAAAGCACGCTCTATGTAGAAAAACAGATCGATGATGCTATTCGCGTGCATTCTTAACCACACATTGCTTTAAGCGTATTCCTTTCTTTTTCAAAAAAAATCTCGTAGGGGTCTCCAAGCCACGGCGAAGCAGTCTATTGTATTCTAATGGGTAGTTCCATAATAAATCACAACTATTGGATATTTTTAGTCCGAAACACTTTGAATTTGGATAAGGTAGTCAATACCGAAAGGATTTTTCACTCCATCCACATCCACAAACTATGCTTGAATTTTTAGAAGAGTGGAAGGGATTCCATAACCTTTCTATTCCACACTACACCACCGATGCATATCAATTCACAACAGGAATCTATACTCGGAAAAAAAATGAAGCTGTTTTCTTTCCTATGAAAAAGTTACAAAAGGAGCGTTGTTTAAACACTTTATGGACAGCATGATACCCAAACCTAGAATCCCAAATAACTCAACTCGTCCGAGTCCCCACCAAAACTTCGATCGAAGTCCCTCATCAAATCTAGCCTTCGGGCCAAAACAATTCCTCCGAACGCGCCGGGTCTCGACTCCCACCACCAAGAGAATCAGGGAGCAGGAAGGAAACGCCACTGCGGAAACCAGCCACCCATCCACCTCTGTGAATATAATCGCCACTGCGGAAGACGCTTTCTCCCCACTGCGAATATAATTGGACTCTCAACCTCACACCCCGTCAGTTTGAAATGTCTGGATTAAAAGGACCATTATCTGCAGGAAAATGCTGACTTCTCCAGGGAGCACTGGGGAGTCAGGGATTCTAACGATATCGTATCGTCTGCAGATTTTATGATAAATTAGTGAGTTGTGTGGCTTGATGATGTCGTAAAATGGAATGTTTGGAAGGTTAAGGCTCTTAGAGTGGAGATGAGAACGCTGTTTGGTTTGTGTAAGTGAGAGGAGACATGTTAGTTAATTAGTAAACATTTTACAACGACATTTGACAATTTTGTAAATTTTTTCCCGTGATTTTATTATTGTTGTGCATCAAAAAGAAAATTCGGTCATAGAACAAATTGTAAGTATTACGACACTCAATCTTACAAATAATTTTAATTAAATCGATTTAAAATAAAGTAGTAGTTTTTAGCATCTAAAAATGCGTGCTAGTTGTGACAAGTGTAAACCATTGATATAGATAAACAACTGGATAGACTTAAAGCTGGGAAAATGAAGTCTTTGAAAGATCGTTTGGTGGATGAAAAATAATAGTCCGAGAGGCGACTGCAATTTTTGGACCTCATCGAACATCATTCTGAAATTTTTATAGAGATTGGAGAAAAGTGAGTAGATTACGAATCCACTGGTCTGCCGTGGCAAAAATGGCCGAACTGATCAATAATCGACTTTTAATGTGTTGAATTAAAATCCGATTGCCAAATATGTCATAACTTGCCAAAAATAGAACAAACTTTTTCATCTGGCAACCCACTTCATTTTGATTTTCAATGAGAAAAAGCGCAAATGATTTCTGATCTCTGGCTCGGAAAACTTATATCTTTTAAAAGTAAGCCAAATTGGCGACATCAGTTACGTCATAAGTGACGTAATATTTTTTGCCAACTTGGCTCCATTTTAATAGATGCAAGTAGCCCGTCGCCAGATATCTAAATCGTCTGCAACCTTCTTAATTGAAAATTAAAGAGTGAGGGTTACCAAATAAAAAAAGTGCTCATTATTTGGCAAGTTATGGCGCATTTGGCAATTTGATTTAGTTCAACTTATTAAAAGTCGAGTTTTGACCAGTTTCGACCATTTTTGCCACGGCAGACCAGTGGATTCGTAATCTACTCACTTTTCTCCAACTTCTATAAAAAATTCAGAATGATGTTCAATGGGGACCAAAAATTGCAGTCGCCTCTCAGTCTATAAAGATTGCTGAGGATTGAAAAAGAAATTTTGAATTGTACACTGAAGAACTATCAATAGTAGACCTTAATTAGTAATAATGGGCAAAAAAATGTCTACTATAGCACTTTTACAAGGTTTCCCGTATCCCTATCCAGCTACAGAGGTAAACTGTGATTGGATAATCGTCCCATCATCATCATCATCTTCATACTGGCACATTTTTTCCTTGCCTTGCCATTGGAGCAGACTATTCAGTTGTTTATCTATATCGATGCCGGAATAAATTAGTTTTTGAATCTTTAACATGGTCCATCTAGAGTATCAGTCCTTTCAAATGGTATCTTAATCATGGAAATTGGTAGAATATTTCAAGAGGAGAGACACATATTTATATATATTGTAAAACTTCTCTAATCAGCAACGAACTTGCTATCGAGTTTAACAGAAGCTTTTGTGCATGCAACTTCAGATAAAGCGATATTTAAGAACCAGGCAAATTAGCGCAGAACTCCCTTCAATACTGCTCTAAATCTCCAAATGACTCCAAAATTCAACTTCCTGGTAATTTTTATATCCTCGCATGCAAAGCTTCATGAAAAATTCAAAGTAAACGATTTGGCGATCAGCAAATGGAATATAATTGCGACATACCTTGATAAACTCGAGTATATCACGCCTGTATTTTTACTGTTAAAAGCAAATTTAAAGAAACAAACTTTATAAAGATTTATGTACACTATTTAAAATTACAGAAAATTACTTAACAAAAATTTTTTGATTATTAAACCTATAATAACCCGCCATTTTAGAAGAAGATGGAGCATATGGATCATATTTTGCCTCAAGAGGAAATTTGGCTGTACCATTGAACCATTGGAGTAGGAATTTATTTAGAATTATGTTTTGTTTATTAGAGAAGGTGCAAATTACTATACTAATTACATTGATCACTGATTCACTCACTCACTGTCTTATTCTGTAACGCTGTAAGTTAAAGTTTAACCGATCATTGTTGAACCTCTTTCAGGTTGGCAAAATTGTTCTAATGTGAATAAATATAAGATAATTGCACGTGAATGCATACATTCATTATTAGATGTGGTTAAGGTATACATATACAATCGAGATGATTTTCTTTAATTTTGAGTTAATAATTTCAAACTTTTTGGCAATATATCAGTATTAAAAATGATGCATTTATATGTGTAAACTTTTTTTTTCTGTCAATTTTTTAATCAGATAATTGCAATTAAAGTGACTAATTAGGACATTATTAGAACATACCTTTAAGTTAATTACAAGTTTATTTATGTATGATTTTTACGGCAAATAATAGATATTATATTGATCCATGTTCCTATGGAGAATTTTGAATTTGGCTGAAATATTTATTTAATTATAAATAAAAAGTTAAAAAAAATACATAGTTTTTAACAAAAAATAAAGATTAAAATATTCATAAAAAGTGTGTTTATAACAACCACTGAGGCAATGATGGCACAGTTTTCACGGTTTAAAAATATTTATTCTCTCTTCAGAAAACTCACAAAATTTATACACAGGCAACAGTTTAATTACTCTCAAGCTTCAACACAAGCTTCAACGAAAATAACTTCGAATTCAGCGATTATACAAGCTCACCCCTATAGATAAACAAAGCGATCAGCTTTCAACGGAGTCCGAAGTCCATCTGAAAACTTTCCCGTTCTCCAGTCTTTTATATACAAGCGCGTGAGACATTCTCGAAATTTCCAGCCAATTCATCGGAAAAGAAATATCTCGAACCTTCTCGATTACTTTAGGTGTTGCCACCTTTTTCTAACTTGTATAATCGCTATTAATTACTAAATAAAATTGGATAAAAATAAATTACAATAGAATTTTGAAATAATACGTCACTATTTACAATATATACAGACAATTTGTGCAACATTTCCCCCTTCTTAAAGACTGCACGTCCCGGGCAGTGAAGTCCTTAAGAGGAAAGGCAATTCAATCACTTCTACTATAATATGGGGCTAGTCTATTGTTATGTACAACTCTAGGTTTACAGGAGGGTGTCCGTTGAATCCTTACCACGACGTCGTTGATCTTCTTAAGGACCACAAACGGCCCTTTCCAGTTCGTCTGGAGCTTAGGGGAGAGTCCTTTCCGACGTTTAGGATTCCATAACCACACCTTGTCACCTTCCTGGAATGAACGTTCCTTGGCCTTGGCATCGTAGCGGACCTTCATGCGCTCTGTCATGATGTTGATTCTTTCTCTGGCGAACCGATGTACGGCTTCCAAACGTGCCTGGAGATCATCTAGATACTGGACAGGCGAGGAAGGGGTGTCCGGTGGTCGTCCAAAGAGGAGGTCGCAGGGTAGTCTAAGGTCTCTTCCGAAAATCATTTGAGATGGTGTATATCCGGTGGTCTCGTGAGTAGCACTTCTGTAGGCCAAAAGGAACAATGGAAGTTTCTGATCCCAATCTTGCTGGTTCTTGGAAACAAACAAGGAGAGATGATTCAGAATCGTTCTATTAAATCGTTCAACCATTCCATCGGATTGTGGGTGCAGGGGAGTTGTACGAGTCTTTTCCATGTCGAGCAACTCACACAGCCCAGTGAAGACGGCAGAGTTGAAGTTCGTCCCCTGATCGGAATGTATCAGCAGGGGTACGCCAAATCGGGAGATCCAATTCCGTACGAGGACTTCTGCTACGGTTGTGGCTTCCTGATCCGGAATCGCGTATGCTTCTGGCCACTTGCTAAAGTAGTCCATGACAACTAGGATGTATTTGTTGCCATTAGTTGTGTGAGGTAGGGGGCCTAAGACGTCTAAAGCAATTCTTTCGAATGGTGCTCCTACGTTGAAACGTTGCAACTTTCCACGAGTTCGGGTCTTCGGTCCCTTTCGTGAATTGCATACATCACAGGACTTGCACCACTTCTCCACGTCGGATTTTGCTTTGTCCCAGAAGAATCTCTCCCTGACTTTCTGAAGAGTTTTCGTGACACCAAAATGTCCTCCAGTAGAACTGCTGTGATGTTCTTCTAGAACGTTGGTAACTCTAGAACTTGGAAGGATTAATTGCCACCGGAAGCTTTTGCCATCATCGGACTCCCATCGACGGTAGAGTACTCCATTCTTCAAGTGCAAAGAGTCCCACATAGCCCAATATCTCTTCATTGTTGGGCTATAGCATGCAATTTCCTGCCAACTGGGTTTTCCGGTAGCCGCTTCCAGGAATTCAATGAGAGGTTTCAAGTCCTGATCTTCGACCTGACTTTTGCGGACATTCTGATCACTCCAAGGATCCACGTCTGAAGTAGTTGACTTGGAAGTTATTTTCCGAACGGCCGATGTGTTAACCCCAAACTTAGACTCGGCATTGGAACAAAATCGACAGTTCTCTGGACATGGTCTTCTAGAAAGAGAGTCTGCATTCCCATGGAACGTTCCTTTTCTGTGATGGATATCTATGTCGTATTCCTGCAGACGCTGAATCCACCTTGCTATTTGTCCCTCTGCATTCTTGAAATTCAGCAACCAAGTCAGAGACGCATGATCAGTTCTTAAAAGGAATTTTCGGCCGTACAAGTAATGATGAAAGTGCTCAACGGCTTTTACTATTGCCAGTAACTCCTTTCTTGTGACGCAGTAGTTCCGCTCGGATCTTGACAGGCTCTTACTAAAATAAGCGATGACTTTCTCCTGTCCTTCAATTTCCTAGGAAAGAACGGCGCCCACTCCCTCATTGCTGGCATCTGTATCCAAAATAAAGTCCTTGTTAACATCGGGAAAAGCCAAAACAGGTGCGGATGTTAAAGCGTTCTTCAGTTGATTGAAGGAGTCGTCACAGTCGGAAGTCCATAGGAACTTCTGCTTGCTCTCTGTTAGTCGATGCAAGGGTCTGGCGATCTTGGAGAAACCTTTCACGAATTTACGATAATACGTGCACAGGCCTAGGAACCTTCGCAATTGATGAAAGTCTTGCGGTCGAGACCAAATTTGCACAGCATGGATCTTGGCTGGATCTGTGCTTACTCCATCGGATGAGATGATGTGTCCGAGATAACTGACTTTCCGCCTAAAGAGCTTACATTTTGATGGGCTAAGTTTCAAGTGGGCTTCCCTAAGCTTCAAGAACACGTTCTTCACATTTTGCAAGTGTTGATCAAAACTCCGCCCGGTGTTAATGATATCGTCCAAATATACCAGACAGGTCTCGTAGGAAAGTCCTCTAAGCACAGTCTCCATTAGTCGCTCGAACGTAGCCGGTGCATTACACAAGCCAAACGGCATAACTTGAAACTGCCATAATCCTTGGCCGGTAGTGAAGGCAGTCTTCTCACGATCGTCGGGATGTATCTCCACTTGCCAGTATCCACTCTTCAAATCCAAAGTCGAAAACCACTGGTTCCCTGAAGAGTGTCCAAAGTGTCATCAATTCTTGGCAAAGGGTAGCTTTCCTTTTTCGTAATTTCGTTCAGCTTCCGGTAATCCACACAAAACCTGGTGGAACCATCCTTCTTTCGAACGAGTACGATTGGAGAGGCCCATGGACTTGAAGAGGGTTCGATTACTCTATTATCTTCCATTTCATGTAACAATCTCCCGACCTCCTCTTGTTTTGCAAATGGAAGTCTTCGAGGATGTTGTTTAATCGGTAAATGGGTCCCAGTGTCAATTCGATGTTGTATAAGCTTCGTTCTTCCTGTCGTGATCTTTAGTGTGATTTGGTAAAAGGCGTTGGACCGTAAGATGTTAGAGTATTAAATTAACAACATCAGATAAACCAAAGTTAAAATACTTCAATTTTAAATTTCAAACCAAAATAACCAGGCCGGCATAATCAATCTACTAGTTTATTCAATATACACTATAAACGCACAGATTAAATTCCTCAAATGATAGTAACACAAGTTTACTGTCATGCATCCAAGTATTAAAATTAAAATGAAATAAAAGGTAAAAATTCTCCAAATAGGTAAATATTCAATAAATACTAAAATATGCAATTAAATTCAGGCATTGTTATAGTTACTTAAATCGAAGCAGGCCGAGAATAGAGGAAGAAAGGTAATTAACTCACATGGAATTTCAGGGGTAAGCGATCGGCAGTGGGTCATCTTCTCTCTCTCTTAAGAACCCTACTCCACTCCAAAACCACAGTCTTCACTCCTACACACCGGAAAAACGTCTCCTCGTTTCCCTCGATCTCAACTTTCTCCCGACCTTTTCTGACCCCCGTCACATCTTTTAATTGGTTGACTAACACAGCTTTACTTGGGGGGATGTGTAATAGTTGCTGTTGTCTAACCCCCCATGCAAATCGTAGGAAATGTCAGATTACATCATGACATTATCACCCCACCTTTAATTTTTTTAAAGAAACCTTCCTTCCTCACCTCTTGCCAAACAAAATATCCCTCATATACAAGTAACCAATATAAAAGCACAATGTACGAGAATCAATAAAAAAATTATTTTTGATTAAAAGAAAAAACAATGCAGGAAATAAGAAAATAGCATATGTAGTGTTATATACCATATGATTTAGCATTTTATAGCAAACAAGATCTGTGTACCTATTTAATCACTTAAAGAGAAAAAAAACACTTCACAAAATATACCTTAAATATATAAGAAAGGATATAAAAAATTATTTACGGGAAATTAAAAGTTATTTTAAAAGTTCAAATAACCATCAGTTCCTAAAAATTGTCTGAAATGTTTGTATGAAATATAAAGTTTCATTACTTCTTCCACTGAGTCAGTAAGTAAAAGTTATTACCCACATGTGTCAATCTCCAGTGTGGTTGAAAAATGTAACCTCATCTTATTTTTACCGTTTAGGTAGTTTCCACGAATATCCGATGCCGCACTCAGTCATAAGTAGGTGATTCGGTTTCTCGAGTCAATGATAAAGTTCTTGTCTTTTTACATTGCTCCTCCTCCTGTGTTAGTCCACTTGAGGTTTTATCCATTTGGCATGGATGGTACGCCCTTTTCCTTTCAGTATGTGAAGTCGTTCCGTCCCTTGGTTTCGCTGCCTGGGATCCGACGTGTTGACATAGGTACATCTTGATCAAGAAGGCGGGGCTACCGTACCAGTCGAGGTGAAGATTTGGCGATTGGCTTTCTTCCTTCGGATTGTTGGCACACCGCTGTGCAATCTCTGTGACGTATTGATGATCCCCTCTGTGGGCAGTGACGCTTAATCGGCGACCAGCTGTTGCCTTTAAAACGAGTCTTACTAAGTTGCTCCCTCCATGATGTCATTCGTATGGTCATTCTGTGGGAGTGGCCTGCCGGTGGTGATGTCACCCTTTTGCGTTGCTTCCGTGGTCCTGGTGTTGGTCCTTGTTGTCATATCTTTTCTGGATTTCCGTCCCTCTTTCAATGTGGTCTGTGACTGCTATTCACTGAGACTCCTCAGGTGGTTTAGATTTGGTGTGGTTTGTGATTTCCATCACCAATCTTTTAACTGCGATGATCTCGCTGCTCGTCTGAACTGGCTGCTTTTAAGTGATTTTGAAAATCGTTCCCTCTCTGTTGAACTCTATCCTTGAGCCAAGCATCAAGACATCAAATATAACACACAATTTCTGTCCAGCAGAAGTTGCAATAATTTCTGATATCAAAAGTGGAATGTTGTACACCAATCCACCCTTCAGCAAAACTAAAGTCTAGAATCCACTAGTTTTTATGAAAGAAGATCTACAGCAAGTAGAAAAACCATCTTCCCCACTTCTCAGCCAAACTTAAATTAAATCAATGCCATAATTAATCCAAAATGTGAACAAAACGCTCACTTCAAATATGAATTACACGTACCTCAGATAAAAAAAAAATTCTTAATAGTTTTTACATTAATTCTATTAGAATCTTTAATGTCTTAAAACTCATAGTTTTTACGTTATTTAAATGAAATCAACAGTACTTCCTACACACCCTAAGCAGTAACAAAATCCAAACTCAAAATTCCTGTCTTTTAACAAAATAAATTTCCTAAATTTTGATCCATTAAATGAAAAAATGGTTCACAAAACCCCCAAAGAAAAAAAACCCATCAAAGTTTTTCTATGTCAAGAACCCCCAACCAAAATGTTTATCTCGCAACCTATCCATTTCTATAGCGGCCGAAAACAAATTTCTCCCCCACGTATCATTAAAATTTATTCTCCGATATCCTCTCTCTCTCCGACATCCAATATTTCTCTCACCGCGCACGGTCTACAAAAATCCCCCTTTTTGCCTCGACAAAACAAACAAAACAACAAAAAAGAAACCCACTCGCCTCCGAAACGAGAAGGAGAAAAAAAATCACCCACCTCGGATCTCGTTTCAATACTCCGACCCCTTTTGCAAACCAACAGAGCGGCCTAGAAGTGACGCCCCCCCTTGCCAAAACCAGTTGGGGCGACTCTTCAGGGTCAAAGGTGTATCCGTTAGTGATATGTTAGCCCAGGAAACGCCAACTTTATCTACAGCACATGTTTAGTCGGAGATAACGACAGAGATTCACAGGACCCTTAAAAACCAAATAAAGCACTAAATATCCGAAACTGGACAACCCCTATGGATTTGACTTCAAGCCCAGTGTCCCACAAGTATCAAGTTAACCCTTATTTCACTATGTTTGTTTACAAACGAACTTTCCTGCTAGCTTTCACTCTTCTCCCACCTGATTATCGGCAAACGTTCTTGTTTACAACGCTACTTCCTGTGTCTCAAATTGTAATGAATGGATGGGCGGGTTGTCCCAGCAAGCGGTGTATAGTTGTCCTGAAGCTTAGATAATCTATGATAAGCTAGTTTGAGTCGGCTTATATGCACTGTACGCTCTTGAAATGGATCAGCGTCTAATTTAATATTAAGTAAATTTGGTGATCTCTCAGAAATAACAGTATAGGGACCCAAGAATCGCTTTTGAAATCTCCCAGGATTCTTAAAAAATACCTTATCACCCAATTTAATCTGTCTCTTGACTGATTTAAATTTAGCATAATTTTGCTGAATAATCTGTTGTTTTTCAATGTTATGATAAGCACTTTGCCTGCAGGTTTCCAAGATTTGTATCCTATTCTCAAACCAGTGTGGCAAGTTCAACCAGTCGACGTTATCTTTAACTGTTGTACAGCCCATAGCTTGAAATATAGGCTTCATTTCTCTACCGAAAAACAGTTCATTTGGTGTATATTGTAATACTGAATGCTTAACGTTATTATACCAATTTTTATGAAGATTTATCGCAATTTCTAAGTCCATACCAGATTCTTTCAATGCCAAAATTGTATTCTTTAATTCTGCATTAATTTTTTCAGATTTCCCATTTAGAGAGGGTGTCAGTGCGGGAATCTTAATTAATTTCACCCCCAGCTTTTCATTCAACTCTTTGAAACCGTTCGATATATAACAGCCTCCATTATCGCTAATGATCTGTTTAGGAGTGCCATAACTACATATATATCTCAACAAACACTCAGTAACCTGTTTAGCACCGATGTTTCCAATGGGATACAATTCAATATGACGTGAAAAATTATCGATGAATGTAATCACGTAATCGCCAGATTTCAAAGGTCCCAGAATATCAGTTGAAATTACTGAACCAATTTCTGTTGGAATAGGCGCTATGCCTTGTGGCAAAACTTTCTGATATGCGCACTCGATTTTTTTTTTTGACTCTAACCATTTTTATTGACCTTACCAAAAACCCTCGATGATTTCCCTTTGAGTAATTTTGAACCACAATTCATTTTACGTTTCCACATTAATAGCGTATCTGAACAAACCGTAGATAGAAGACTGGATCAAGGCACCATAAATAATGTCGTGATCTTTAGTGTGATTTGGTAAAAGGCGTTGGACCGTAAGATGTTAGAGTATTAAATTAACAACATCAGATAAACCAAAGTTAAAATACTTCAATTTTAAATTTCAAACCAAAATAACCAGGCCGGCATAATCAATCTACTAGTTTATTCAATATACACTATAAACGCACAGATTAAATTCCTCAAATGATAGTAACACAAGTTTACTGTCATGCATCCAAGTATTAAAATTAAAATGAAATAAAAGGTAAAAATTCTCCAAATAGGTAAATATTCAATAAATACTAAAATATGCAATTAAATTCAGGCATTGTTATAGTTACTTAAATCGAAGCAGGCCGAGAATAGAGGAAGAAAGGTAATTAACTCACATGGAATTTCAGGGGTAAGCGATCGGCAGTGGGTCATCTTCTCTCTCTCTTAAGAACCCTACTCCACTCCAAAACCACAGTCTTCACTCCTACACACCGGAAAAACGTCTCCTCGTTTCCCTCGATCTCAACTTTCTCCCGACCTTTTCTGACCCCCGTCACATCTTTTAATTGGTTGACTAACACAGCTTTACTTGGGGGGATGTGTAATAGTTGCTGTTGTCTAACCCCCCATGCAAATCGTAGGAAATGTCAGATTACATCATGACACTTCCTACATCTTTCGATGACATGGAGAAAACGTTCTGAAATTCTTTTATAAGGTTTCCGACAATCTTCTCTTGCCTTCTTTCCAACCGAGAGTCCTCGAGAAGCTGGTCCACTAAGTTCACGGGTGGTGCGGTCGGAAGCTCCTTCGATCCTCGTTCGATGCTTGTAACGGGTGTGCAAGTGGCAATTTCTTCTCCTTTCTTGATAACTCTCTTAGAATCACCGATGTTGGCCATTCTCACATGCACCACCTCTTGAGAGAGATCCACAAGCTTCGCTCCTACTACCACTCCTTTCGGGACGCTATTCGATGATGGGAAGTCCGTTACTCCAAATCGGAAGGCCTTCGGGAGCTCTGTTGAACCTTTTACAACCAAATCTGTCATGGAGGGGATGGTGATGTCTTCAAGAGCTACTATTCGATATGCACACGGCTCTTCCGAGTCCAAACCGAACAATGGAACTTCTTCTTTCCCCGTTTGAAGCTCGCCTTTCTCGAAATTCAAAGTAATTCCATTTCTCTTTAAAAAGTCCAATCCAAGAATACATGGGTCAATAATTTCAGCGACGTAAACGGTGTGAGTGTAGGTGTGAAATCCAAAAGAGATGTTGACATTTAATTTCCCATGCACAGAAATTTTGTCACCAGTCACAGTCTGTAGTGAAACTGAAGGCGCCGTGTAAAGAGGTTGGCTGTCCAGGCGCCGGGCTACATCCGTCCGTAAGATGGTTACATTTGCCCCTGAGTCAACTATTAGACGACAGGGAGTTCCATTGATCTTGCCCTCCACGAATAAACCATGGTTTCCTCCTTGAAGGGATGAGATGTGATAGAGGCTGAGTGGGGCACCACCTGCTCTACACGGCGACCTCCGCCCCGCGAGATAGCCGCTTTCTAGTTTAACTGCTGAGGCTCGGAGGTGGTGTTATCCCCTCTTTTGTCCAAGTCCGGGCAACTGCGCCTAAAATGTCCTTCCCGGTTGCAGAGCCAACAAACCACTCTAGTTTTTCGATCCGTCGAGCCGGGATTACTTCTCATAATTCTCACCACCTTGTTTTCCAGTTCTTGAAACTTCCTCGTGAAAAGTTCAGGGAAATCGTCCGTCAATATTCCACGTACGAAACGTCGATCTTTTCTAGAAGCTTGCTGTGCTGCTTCTACTCTCATGGCATAGACGAGGGTGGACTTCAGATCTTTGCTGTCTGACATCCTGGTAGCTTGCTGTATATCGGGATCTTTGATGGCATCCACAAAATACTGAAGAGACAGATTATCTCGTACGTCCGAGGGACAGTCTGGGAAAGCGAGGAGCGACAGTCTTTCTATATCTGACGCCAATTCTTGAAGAGTTTCATTGGCCTTCTGCTGTCTCACTTTCAGTTGCAGTCTGTTGTAATCCTTAAGATGCTGCTCACCAAACCTTAGTTCCAACGCACTTGCCAGCGCCACGAATTCTCCCCGCTTTTCTTCAGGTAGTGTCTGTAAATTGTCAGCAGCTTCACCTCGAAGAGATGCTGCGAGATGGAATGCTTTCGAAGTATCGTCCCAACCATTCGCAGAAGCAATCATTTCAAATTGCGTTTGATAAACGCGCCAGGACGACTTCCCATCAAAAGGGGCCACTTTGATGTTAGAGCGCGGCGTCATAAAGGGGATGGAAGCGTTATCCCAATTAGATGAAGCTATGGCCACAGCTTCACGCGTTTCCATTTTTCGCAGCCTTTCTTCAACATCGTCAATGAATCTATCTTGCTCTTCCTTTAAGGTGGAAACTTTTTCTTGCATGGTGGAAACTTTTTCTTGCACAGTGGAAACTTTTTCTTGCACGATGGAAACTTTTCCGTTAAACTCCTCAAACTTTTCATCAACTTCCTTTCTTACTGCATTGAATAATTCTTCTTTCACGGATAGCAGAACATTTGAGGTAGTTCCTATTATGGTTGATTCCACCATTGAGGCTAGCTCCATCTTCATTTCTTCTTTGATTTCATTCACTGCTGCAGATGTTGTTTCACACTTGGCGGCTAAAGCTCTAATCTCCGATGATGTAGCGGCAATTGCGGCGGCGGTGGACTCTTGGCCGGCTTTCATTTCGGCTGCGGCAGTTTCTTGGCAGGCTTTCATTTCGGCCTCGGCAGTTTCTTGGCAGGCTTTCATTTCTTTCATTTCGGATGCGGTGGTTTCTTGGCAGGCTTTCATTTCGGCTGCGGCGGTTTCTTGGCAGGCTTTCATTTCGGCTGCGGTGGTTTCCTGCTGGGGCTTCATTCCAGCAATCATTTCCATCAACTGCTTCATTTGGTCTTCCATCATTCCTCTAGTTGTCGGCATTCAAGATGACTTGACCCCACTTCTGACACCACTGTTACGAATTTTTCCACTGAGGCAATGATGGCACAGTTTTCACGGTTTAAAAATATTTATTCTCTCTTCAGAAAACTCACAAAATTTATTCACAGGCAACAGTTTAATTACTCTCAAGCTTCAACACAAGCTTCAACGAAAATAACTTCGAATTCAGCGATTATACAAGCTCACCCCAATAGGTAAACAAAGCGATCAGCTTTCAACGGAGTCCGAAGTCCATCTGAAAACTTTCCCGTTCTCCAGTCTTTTATATACAAGCGCGTGAGACATTCTCGAAATTTCCAGCCAATTCATCGGAAAAGAAATATCTCGAACCTTCTCGATTACTTTAGGTGTTGCCACCTTTTTCTAACTTGTATAATCGCTATTAATTACTAAATAAAATTGGATAAAAATAAATTACAATAGAATTTTGAAATAATACGTCACTATTTACAATATATACAGACAATTTGTGCAACAATATGTTAGATTCTCCATAGAAAACACATTCACAACTTGTGTCTTCAGAACAAAATTAGAATTTTGTAAATCGGACAATTTATTAAGATGTAATGACCATTGGCGTAAAGTCATATAACACCAAAATGTCATTCTTCAGAAAACGCGTTTAAAGTTTACTACACTAATGAACGCGATACAAAACAGGTTCACAAAACCCACTGTAATTTAAAAAGTAAATTGAGTCTCAGAAAGAAAATGGTATTATTTTAAAGGTAATGAATTCAGGAATATTTTATAACAAAAAAAACAAAAATGCAGACTTGAGTCAAATTTTGAAATTCCTAATGTATATGTATAGCTTAAGACAAATATATATATATATATATATATATATATATATATATATTGTCTTAAGCTATATATATATATATAGCTATATATATATATATAGCTATATATATATATATATATATA